>JAULBQ010249926.1:0-10179 GCA_032355525.1 Pachydermia laevis
TGCTCTTGCAAAGGTAACTTACTTCATTGCGATACTTGACGCTGAATGGAACTTTGATGTTCAAGATTATTTGAAAGGTTAGTCTTGATGTAGTGTTGTATGTAATATATTATGTATGTATGTATATATTTGTATGCATTTCTAATTAATAATATTAGAAATTGAAGTTATGTTATTGTTTGAAAACCTGGTGAATATATATGGATATATTCATCTTAATAGTATTGGGCTAGTAACTATATTCATTCATTTAATTAAGTAAATAAAGTAAATATGTAATAACCAGTTAAACTAAATATCTGACAGCCAGCCAAAGTATCTCAATCTGTTATATGTATGTTTTGTATATTTTACCTTGCTGTATGATTTAGGGCCTATGTGATTGTGAATAGTTTCTTTTATGTCTTATATTTGAATTATAGATTGTCCTGTTCTCGGTCTGTGTTCGGGGAAAGTCTGTCTCTCACCCAGGTGTCACCTACCTGGTATGTACTAAGCATATTGTGTGTGTGTTATGTATATCTTATGTGTCTGTTAAACATAGCTTATGGGTGTATGCCATTTGCATGTACTTGATGTGTATTTATTATGTGTGATATATATATATATTTGCTGTTTGTTACACATGCAGTTAGTACTTTGTATGTGTTTAGCGGTGACATGTACGTTGATTATGTGTACGTGTTATTTGATGAATATCTCTTGATATTTCATATTGGCTTAAATGTTTAAAGAGGACTAATCTAGTTTATATGATGTTTATAATTGACCATGAGTTAATAATTATGTTTGTTATAAATGTGATATTGATGTAAATGAGACTGATGGATGATATGTATATGTTTTTATGACGTCATACTTAATGTTGTTTTTATGATTGTTCTTTGTAGGGTGTTTTTCTTATTATCAATAAATCGTCAACCCACCCGCAGCTGTTATGTTATTCCTTATACTGGGAACCTAAAATCCGGTGCTGCTACATTTGGAGCCGACGTAGGGACTGACGATGATGATGGAATGATGATGATGATGATGGACCGATGATGATGATGATGATGATGGACTGATGATGATGATGGACCGATGATGATGATGATGATGATGATGATGATGGACTGATGATGATGATGGACCGACGATGATGATGATGGACAACAGACAACGGATGGATTGAACTGAACCTTATGGACTGATGAGAAACCAGGCAAAATGTTTCTTCAGTGTTTAGTGTCTTCAGACGTTTCGTGAGACTAGTTTTATTTTTATTTATTTATTTAATTTTGGGTACAAAAGAACTTTCCAAATGGACTTTGAACTAGAGTTATGTTGTGTGGACGCTGAGACATTTTGGTGAACAGGGAAATGTGGTTTAATTAACGAATCAAGGTACCCACCAAAAAGACTTGTTTTGTCTTCACTTTAATTTATTTTCTTCGAGGAGGCAATTCGAAAGGTGGAATTAAATGTGATTGTGTTGATAAATCATGGTATAATTTTTGAATTAACTACCTTTGAATTTACATAGTTAATTTATTTTCAATTATCTGTAACAGAAACGGCCGAGATATACTTTAATATGTTAGTATTTTGAATACTTTGCTATTTTCATTTTTTTGTTTATTTATCTTGTACTATTTTGAGATGGCTTTTGCTTAAAATGTGAGTGAAGGTTTTGATGTAATCTTAAATATTTTCTTTATAAATAGGGCACATAATATTTTCATCAGTTAGGAATGAAAACTTAGATAATATGGTTTAACTATTTAGATTCCCTTAAACATCCCATATCCATTCCTAGTTCTAAATCCTACTTACTATTACTTACCTTTAACTTACCTGCACAATGCTAACATAATAACTAACAGATTGCACTTAATTACAAATCATTAGCAAATTACTATTTTGTTTTCAGAATTCCAGATTTAACTGATCAGTATGCCGGTGCATCAATGATATAAATATGAGATAAACCTGTCATTTATTGAACTTATTTTTCAGGTTTTTGGTAGTGATTGTTTTGAACAATGTTTTAAGTGTTTGCAGATATGTATTTTGGATATGCTTTGATGACAAGCTTATTGCCTTATTGACAGATTGATAATTTACATAAGCACTTAGTAATTTCTATTTGTCTTGTTTGTGTGTAGATCTTAAAAACTTACCTTAGCATCTTCTGTGGATGCTAGTTTCTAAGTTGACTCCTGCAGATTAGCATTGATTGCAGTCTCAGGTTTAGTTATTTGTGGTTATAGGTGGTATTACATTACATACTTACCTTGATCACAACCATGTCTGACCCAGACATACCGGATTTGAGTGCAGAGGAACTGCAATTAATCTCTTCTTTTAGGCAGCTACATGTTCAGCCTAAGGCTGATACCCCAGAAGATTTGGTAAGCTGGATGACTCAGTTCACCAAAGGAGCTATCAAAAAGGAGGATGAAGGAGCAGCTAAGTTCCCACCTTCGCAACCTACCTTACCATCGACACTTACCCTAACACAGCCACCCCGCCTTCCTTTGTTTTCAGGTGATGGGAAAAGTGATGTTGATTTCGATCAGTGGAAACATGAATTGGAATGTTTGGCCAACATCCATAATACGTCTGTGTTATCTGAAGCGGTTAGGCGTTCACTTCGCGGCAAAGCGGCGCGCGTTGCAATGCACATAGACAAAAATGCTCCCATTGAGAGATTAGTAGAAAAACTTGATAGCGTTTTTGGAGAAGTGAAAGTGGGTCATGCTATTATGGCGAAATTTTATACAGCAAAGCAGCATGATGATGAGAGTGTAGCTGACTGGGCATGCCGTCTCGAAGATATTTTGTGCAAGGCTGTTGCTGCAGGGAAAGTCAACCAGCATGAAACTGAGGCAATGCTGCGCACCACGTTCTGGACCGGTCTTCGACCTGACCTAAGAGATTTGTCCGGGCATAAGTTCGATAAGGATGACACCTTTGAAGACTTTATTAAGGTCATGAGACAGGTTGAAGAAGAATTGCTGCTGAGGAAAGCAGGAAGTAGAACCAAGGGGATGTTACCTACTCCTTCTAAGGCCGCAGTTTCACAGGAGAATTCTGACATTCAGGAAATTCGAGGTATCCTGAAACAGATGTCTACGGAGTTGAATTCCTTGAAGCAACGCCAGACAACTAACGACTCCAGAACAAAGCGTCCGCCAGGTACAGGTGTGCAAGATGCCATATCTGATCCAAGGTGGTATTCTGCAACATCTGCCCAAGGTAACGAGCTGGTCTGTTTTCGTTGTGGACAGCCAGGACATATCAAGAAAGGATGCAGAGTTAAATTACCACATGAGACCAGACATTTAAACTGGAGACCGCCTATGGGGAGGGGCAACCCATAGGTTTGGACAAGCCCATTTCTCAATGTCACCAAATAGCAGACTTGGTTGGAAATCCAAATGAAAGTCCAGTAACAGTAAATGGCATTTCTACTAAAGCTCTTCTTGATACTGGTTCTACGGTTTCAACCATTTCTGAAGGTTTTTATACCAGTCATTTTTCTGATTTACCTCTTAAATCACTTGACACTATTTTAAATGTTGAATGTGCAGATGGTAAGCTTTTGCCTTACCATGGGTACATTGAAGTTGAACTGCAAGGGACTGGAAGTAATTCCTCTCCTTTGCATGGCATTTTATTAGTTGTACCAAACAGCCAGTACAATTCTTCTGTTCCGGTTCTTCTTGGTACTAACATTCTGTCGCCTTTCATGGATCGGTGTAAGGACAAGTATGGAAACAGATTTTTACAGAAGGCTGATCTCCATACTCCTTGGTATCTTTCTTTTCGATGTTTATCATTGCAGCAAAAAGCATTGGAGAGAAACAATTTTATTTTAGGTAAAGTGAAGAGTGCAGAATGCAACAGAGTGGTGATTCCTGCCAACAGTGAAATCACATTGCGTGGTTTTGTTGATAAACCCCTTCCGTATAGATGCACTTGGGCTGTGACTCAACCAACCAGGGGATCTGTAATACCTGATGATCTGGACATCACTCCCAGTGTTTTCAGTTACAGGTACGACAACAAGAAGAAGTGGATTGAGTTGGATATTCACATTTCTAATGTGACAACTCGTGCGGTGTCGGTTCCTACACGTGCCCTGCTTTGTGAAATTCAGGCGGTAGAAATTGAAGATGTTCCCGAGGTGAGAGGAACAACACAGTCGGAGTTTTCTGTTCTCGACATGTTGAATTTTGAAGACAGCTGTTTGTCACCAGAAGACTTAGAACAGGGACAGCAGGTCATCTCTGATTTTTCAGATATTTTCTCGACAGGCGACCTGGATGTAGGTCACACCACAGCAGTACATCATCGCATTGAACTAGAGGATGAGACACCTTTTAAACAGCGCCATCGCCGAATACCGCCAGCAATGTATCAGGAGGTAAAAGATCATTTGCAACAGTTACTGGCCGGTGACATCATCAGACGTTCACATTCTCCTTGGTCTTCAAATGTGGTATTAGCACGCAAGAAGAATGGTAAACTGAGGATGTGTGTGGATTACAGGCAGCTGAATTTGAAGACCATTAAAGACTCCTACTCTCTTCCCCGGATTGAAGAGATGTTTGATGCTCTGTCAGGTGCAAAATACTTTTCATCTTTGGATATGAAAAGTGGATATCACCAGGTCGAACTAGAAGAAACCCATAAGGAAAGAACTGCATTCACCGTTGGACCATTGGGGTTTTACGAGTATAATCGTATGCCCTTTGGATTATGTAACAGTCCAGCAACATACCAGCGGCTGATGAATGAGACCTTCGACGGACTTCATCTCAAATCATGTCTGATTTATTTGGATGATATTTTGATCTTTTCAAAAACTTACAGTGAACATCTTGATCGGCTATCCCAAGTATTTCAGCGAGTTCGAGAGTCGGGATTGAAGTTGACTGCAGAAAAGTGTTCGTTTTTCAAGAACAAAATCAAGTTTCTTGGTCATTTAATTTCAGAAGATGGAATTGAAGCAGATCCTGATAAAGTCCAGAAGATTACCAACTGGCCTAAACCAACAAATCCTAATGAGGTTAGGCAATTCTTAGGTTTTGCAGGTTATTACCGCAAGTTCGTGAAGGATTTTGCGAAAATAGCGAAGCCTTTGTTTTCCTTAATGCCTCACACGAAGCCAAAGGAATCCAAGAAGAAGGAACCAAGTAAGCCTTGGATATGGGGACCCAGTCAAGACACAGCTTTCCAGAGATTGAAAGAAATTCTGTCTTCGCCACCCATTTTAGGCTATCCAGATTATGGAAAACCTTTCGAGCTGCACGTTGACGCAAGTTCACATGGTCTTGGAGCTGTGCTTTATCAAGAACACGATGACATGAAGCGTGTCATTAGCTATGCCAGTAGAACTCTCAGCAAGTCCGAGGTCAACTATTCAGCTTACAGATTGGAGTTCCTCGCACTTAAATGGGCCGTCAGTGAGAAGTATCATGAGTACCTGTATGGAAACAAGTTTACAGTACTGACAGACAACAACCCACTGACGTATGTACTCACATCGGCGAAACTAGATGCCACGGGTCATCGGTGGCTTGCAGCTCTTGCAGCATACGACTTCAACATCCGTTATCGACCTGGGTTGAACAACGCTGATGCTGATGGTTTGTCCAGGACACACGGAGCATACCAATATTTCAGCAGATACTGTTAGGGCAGTATACTATTACTCTGTTGGGTAAAGATAGATACTAAACATATTGCTGAAAGTGTAAACGATATTGTATGTACTAACATCTGTCACATACTATTTGAGTTGTCTTAGGTTTTCATTTACAATTAAAAGACATTTTGCTCGATACCTTTTGTTATTTATTTATCGAGCAGCAAAATTACATGCTCAGAATATACCATACAGAAACAATATTAGAAAAACAAAAATGCATCTCAGAATCGGTTTTTGAAAATATCACCATTTTCCGCTCCTCCGACAAGATCCGAAAAAGCCACTACATATCACGTGACCAATAAAGCACACAGTTTTAAAAAATACTTTGTTGGTTTCTCACCTTTTTCAATCCACCTAGCTTTCGATCTTATAAAATTTCCTTTCGCTTTTTTATTACTAATTTTGTTCTATTACATTGTGTACCTCTTTAATTTCTTTAATTATGTTATTCTTAGCTTCAAGATTATTTATACTATCTATCTAGTTCTTTTGTTAAATCACTTAATTTAAGATTTAAAATGTTTACCTGTTCAATCAGTTTTCGTTTTTTTATTGATGAATAAGAAATAGTTTTGACCCGTATCATAAGTAATACTTTTCCCCATAATAACTGATCATTTATTACAAATTGTATTGGTTTTGCACGTGCTTACTTTCCACTGTGTCCAACATGGCGTCTTGGAGCGTCGTCCCTTCGCAAAATTTCAAAAGCGTCGTTTGGTCTTTTGTTTGAGCCTTTGGTGTATTTCTTCTCCGCGGAGGCATAACATACAATTATGCACTGTTTTTACCAGTCACATTTCCGCACAGTTACTCGGATAAATCATCTGAGTACGGGAGAGCGGTTTTCACACGTCTGCCTCGCTTGCCATTCACACCGGACACTGACAATAGAACTTATGGGCGTGTTTCCATTGTTGTAAATGAAAACATTCCTCAGACTGTAATTACTTTAAATACTAATTTACAGGCTGTGACAGTACGTGCCACAGGTCATAAAACCATAACTATATGTTCAATGTATTTACCCCCTCGTAATAATTATAATTTTAACCCTAGGGAGTTGCAAGGTCTACTTGATCAACTCCCTACCCCTTCTATTCTCATGAGACATTGTGGGGATTCCAGGTTATTAATATTAGATGTAAACAATTAGAAGACCTAATTCTCAACAATTACATTATTTTATTTAATGATAAACATCATACATATTTTCATTCTGCAACGGGATCTTTCACTTCGATTGATCTCACACTTTGCATATCATCGCTATATATTGATTTATCCTGGAAAGTTGGTCCCGACCCTACTTGTGGGAGTGATCTCTTTCCAATCATATTGGAGAATGATGGACCTCCGTCACTTGGCAGGGTGCAAAGATGGAAGTTGACGAAAGCAGATTGGGATCAATTTCGGCATATATGCAGCACTAGACTGCAACGATCTGCCATTGATGATGCCGATGAAACTTCCTAAGCCTTAGGCAGTTCCAAAACGTTTCAATAAGCCGTGGTTTAACGACGATTGTAAAAATTATATAACAGAGCGGAACAGGGTCCTTGAGAGGTTCTCTCGAGAACCTACCAAGGATAACATGAATGTTTATAAGATTGCTAGAGCTAAGCCTCGTAGAGAAATTAGACAGAGTAAGAAGTCATTTTGGCAAACTTGTTTCCAAGTTAACTTCTCAAACATCTATTAAATCTGTCTGGAATAGGATCCGTAAAATTAAAGGTAAAGAAGCTGTCAATGACACATATGTCACGTCTCACTGTGACATTGCCAATGCATTGGCAGACAACTTTACACATAACTCATCTGCTGCTTTTAGCATAGATGCTTTTACATCTGTTCGAAATAAAGCTGAAAAGCTAAATATTATACAGGCACTTCTCTTTGGAGGAGTAGCAGGATGCTCTTCGTAGAGCCCATAATACCTCAGTAGGTCCAGATGAAGTTCATTACCAGTTATTAATGCATTTACCCGAATCATCTTTGATGGTTCTAGTAACATTATTTAACAAACTCTGTATTTCTGGCGACTTTCCTTCTGATTGGAGGAATGCCATTATCATTCCTAGTCCCAAACCTGGTAAGGATCCAACTAATCCTATCAGTTATCGTCCAATTGCTCTTACAAGTTGCATGTGTAAAACGATGGAACGAATGATCAACCGTAGACTTGTTTGGTATCTTGGTTCCCATAAATTGCTTACTAATTTGCAGTGTGGGTTCTGATCTAAATGTAGCACGGTTGATCATCTTGTTAGATTTGAAAAACGTTTTGTAGGGAAGCGTTCATCCACAATCAACACCTGGTGTTAGTGTTTGTTTATTTGGAGAAAGCTTATGACACTGCATGGAAGTACGGGATTTTAAAAGATCTCAATGGCATGAGCCTCAGATGCCGCTTGCCAGATTTTATTTCCAATTTTTTAAAGGACATATCGTTTAAGGTTCGGGTGGTATAAACTTTTTTTGGTGCCCACCCACAAGAAATGGGTCAATGATTTTCAGATCTGCTACAGATGAGCCAACATGAGTTTCATTGAGCGTCAGTTGCAGTTTGTTTGAATAAACTTCATCCCCTTCATAGTCCATTCCTTGACGTGGTGAGTGGGCTTGTATGCCTCACTGACCCAGAGAGCTATGCCAGCGGGAGTTTTTGCTTCTGTTAGTAACACTCAAGCTAGATTGGTCAATGGGTAGAGGCTAGACTGATATTGACTAAGGGTGATGTAACCCTAACAGAATCATCGAGTCAGAGGTATCGGTGCACTCTAATAAAACCACAATACCATGCATCAGCAGCTATTATAACTACATTTCTTTAAAACAAATAACGTAATAAAACTGGGTGTAGATGGGTATTTATTGATTTGTTTTTAATTACGTATTTGCTCATGCATATGACTCTTTAATAGTTCTAATTGAAAATGTTTTTGAAACTTTTCGGACCTATATATGACCTGCAGAGGGCGGCCACCTCTCTATGATAGACACGTTTGCATAGTCCCAAAAGTGGCCGCCACAGACCATAAAAGTACATTTTAATTTTAGTATTTTAAGGCTGTTATAAGTAACTTAGTTTTTACACACCATGATTTCTGAGTGGTTTACAAATAGATAGTTAATTTTTCATAACAAAGATATGGAAACACAAAACATCAAGTCACTATTTCTCAAAATTATTGATTATTCACAAAAACACATTGCCATTCTCAGTCCTCAAATAGTCAGCTTGCACAAAAGTATTCTCCGTTCACGAGACGTTAGGGTTGGAACACATGTAGCCAATAGAGACTAGGAAAACACAAACATATTTGGACTGGCAGACGATAGACAATTGTAACCAATCAGAAAACGCCACACCCCTATATTGATTTCAATGTATGATAATAAATACAGTATCAAAAGCAGTGTCGACAAAACGAACGAAACAAACAGATACAGGTAAGTGCAGAATTGTCATTAAACTTGTCACGAATAATAGTATTAGTTTGTATTTATTTTGTAGGAGTTTGTATTAGCTTTAAATCGTGTTCAAGTTACTTTCTAAATTCTGAAGAAAAACAAAATGTTTTGTGTAGTGTTTTTTGTTGTTCCTTTAATTTAATGTAACTGACAACTTTCAGTATTTGTATAGCTTGTTTGTACAACACTGTTTAAATGGTTGACCGATTGCATAAAAGATAATATCGTTATTCTGTTATATGTATATAACAATACAACTGCATTGAGTTGGTTTTTGTGTTGTTTCAGTATCAAAATGGCTTCGTATAATGTCATGAGTCTGATCTTCATTGGTATCGGTGTATACATAGTGAATGCCAGTTTGATGAATGACCTGAAGGTAAGCATGATTCTGTAGGTAAAATGTTGTAAGAATATTGTGTTCCAGTGACTGGGCTCGGACAGAAGGCAGGGGCAGGCAAGACAAACCTAATCTAGCACCCTAACGGCGGAAACCGCCTACGCCCTAGACGTCCCTTACTTTTGGTGTATGGAAAACCCACCCATTCCCATTATCGTGGCCCATAGTCTTTCCAACAGGTAATAGAAAGTTGTTGAGAACAGCGGGAAAGTGTTTATTTTAGGAGTCTGTAACTGTATTGTCTGTGAAAATTAACAGCATCACTCAGTGTTTAAAACCTGGTGTTGATAGCTCGTTATATGTCGATGATTTTCAGATCTGCTACTATACAGATCAGCCAACATGAGTATCATTGAGCGTCAGTTGCAGCTTTGTTTGAATACACTTCATCAATGGGCAACTGACAATGGTTTCAAGTTCTCAAAGTCAAAAACTGTCTGTATGCATGTCTGCCAGAAACGAGGTCACCATTTAGATCCGCAGCTGTTTTTGGACAAAAGTCCAATTCCAGTTGTGGAGGAGACCAAATTTCTGGGGGTTATATTTGACAGGAAGCTATCTTTTGTGCCCCATTTAAAATACGTTAAAAAGAAGGGTATGAAGG
>JAULBQ010251037.1:0-10165 GCA_032355525.1 Pachydermia laevis
GACCCCATCCTTTGACCTGATATATTTTGTATCAAAAAGTCGGCTAATCCACAGCGATGTACGGTAGTTTCTGCAATTTTTAAAGATATTTGGTGAAATCTACTGCTGACCCAGACCTAGCCCTGCCACGCACCTGAGAATTAATGGCTCTGTCGAAATCTTCGTGTTTCTTGATGAGCGTCTCCACGTTGTCCCCGTCCACCTTGTCCCCGGCGAGGAAGGCCTCGCGCGACGCCATCCACGACTCGGCCTGCTCACAGTCGCGGTTGAACAGCTGCAGCTCCAGACACTGGTCCAGCTTCATGCGCCGACTGATCCACGCTCTGTAGCATCAAACAACAGTTTAGTCTAACGATGCACTCAAACACATTTTATATACCATTATATTGGCTATGGACATATGGCTAAGGACCACAATTATAAAGAGAGAGGAAGTCTGCTGTTGCCACTATCAGGGCTACTCTTACTGAAAGAAGCATGGACTCTTTTATATGCACTCTCCCATTCAGGAAAGGCACATCATGGTCATCATTTGTCGAGCACTGGTTGGGATGGAAAAAAGAGAAGCCCAATAGTATACATGTCCACAGAGAGGATTCAATCTTATTAGCCAAGTACTTTGAGTGACCACCCACCCATCACCAGTCAACAAAACAATCTCAGCAACAGTTATTGAAAATTGAAAACCATGTCAAATCTTAAATGATACTATTTGTATGGCACCATTATTTTTCATAAAACGTGAAAGTTCATGGGTCTATATCCGATTAAAAAAGACCCTTGCCCTTTTTGCATTGTGGAATAGAACAAAATTTACCAGTTCAGAGTTTGGAACAGGTGATTTCATGTTTAGTACAATAAAAATAAAAGGATATTTCCGCTGATACCTGCACCTATAGGTAACAAGGGATTATGTTTTAATACTGGTAGCCGATTCCAAAGGTTTCACAGTTATGGATGTATGTAAAGAAACACTGACTGTTCCAGCTCTTCTCTCGACTTGGCCAGTTCCTCCAGTTTCTGCTGAACATCATCGCTGGCATAATGGGCGTTCTGTAACAACTGCTGTCCCAGCAATTCAAATGCTTGGAAAGTGCCAGCTCGTGCATCAATTTCTGTACGATGTTCCTGAAAAAAGGTTTAACAGAGGTGGAATTAAAGACAAGAAATAACAAATCACTGAGACGGCTAATATGCATTTTTGAATCCAATAACATAGGCTGTCAAGAAATAATAATATTAAGTGCAAGAATATATAACCACATTAAATACAGTTCTGGTACGGAGTCAAATAGAGTGCAAGAACATTTAAAAAATTTCTCATTTGTCATAAATGAAGATAAATACAACACAAAAATCCAGGAATTACAAAAAAAATTTACCAGAAGAAAAGAAACATTGTTAAAATCTCAATATACATTTGACATGAAATAGGGTAGTTAGTGTATGCAAACAATTCTTAACAGATTTTGAAAGCAAGAAAATAATTAATATAAATAAAAATTCCAAACCTGGAGGGTCAATAGAAAGGATAGAGATTATTTTCCAAACTTAGGACAGACATGGTCAGACAATGTTAACATTGGCAAAGCATGCAGGGTTAGGTCTTATTATTTTAATGTTGAACAACCAGATTCCATTTTCCAAACGCTTCCAAGACGGTCTGACCATCAGTTTGTCTGAACGACATCAGTTAGTTTCTAGCAGTCTGTCTAATGCAAGATGCAATTAAAACTTTGAGGTGCAAGTCCTCCTGAAATGCACACACTAACTACTCTAAAACACTTTGTCATCTAAAATATCATATGGGTAGTCTCAACATTTTTTATACTTAAAATGTCAGCTGACAATCTTATCCCGAATATTGGTGTACACAGAAACATGATATATATAAGTCTGGCTGATGCTGTCGAATTATCCAGATTTTCAAAGTTTGAAATGTCAACAGCATAGATATCGAATGAAGTTTGCAAACCCATGTAATTGTAAACTGTTAGGGGAAAATCATTGTCAATGAAGTTGGTTGTTAATAAAACTCACAATTGCCAATTCAATAAATGATAAAGGTAGGGAAATCAAGTTCAAACACCCGTAGAGAATACTCTAAATGAAAGCACACATCCTGTTACTGGTCACAGTAATTAATGTGGCTCAAGTGAATGCATTAAAATGGTGTTGGAAAGTGCTTGGTTTTTTATTGTTTTGATGAGCAATGAAGTAAATGTAATTATTGTTTTGTACGAAAAATATCAAACATAACAATAATGTATTTTACAGTATGTTAACTTTATGGCTCTTCAAACATGGCTAATACATGCATATAAAAGAATCTTTTTGAAAATGGCACACACACAAAAATCACTCAATCAATCACAAGACATAGCTTTCGCAGTATTTATGTCAAGCTCGGTTATGTATCACTCAGTACCAGGCATCTTGCTTCTGCAAGACACAATCCATGGTTAGTTCCTGAAAGAAAATCCACTCGGAAGTCTAGCTATATTTCACAGTTAGGCTAAATGTTGTATCCATCTTCAGGAGTAAATCAGGAACATTATTTCTCCACTGCAGTCCTCATGAATTAATAGGTAAATGTATTACTTTTCAACTGACAAAAACTTGTATCCACACAATGATCCCAAACATATAGCTATAGCTAATACTTATTTAATATTTCTTCAAAAAGATCTTCCAATACATGCTAGAAGACTTGCTTTCACAGCTTCATGATTATATTATACTCAAGACAAACGTGTGGATGAACAATTGGGACTGAAATCCAAATCCAATTGAAATTTGAAAGCAAAATACAATGCTTTGGCTGAATAACTGTAATTCTTAAATATGCTGTTTTAAGAAGGGTCTTGGTCCATATGGTATTGGCCATCTTTTTTTTTTTTTTAGAACTTCCAGGTACACTGGTACAGGACACATCAAATGTGATCACTGTACTGTTAGGTTTTCTCCACAACTGAACAGACATGTCATACTATTATTGTTAATGTACTGAGAGAGAACTACTGCAGATAGAGGTGGGGTGGTAAGTATTAGCAAGAGAAGGGGGACCTATCCATGATGCACGACAACTAAGCTCATTCTCCACACGCTTCGTGCAGTACGCAGGTTGGTTATCCACACAGGTTGGTTATCCACACGTCGTGCAGTACGCGCGTTATTACACGCCGTGCAGACTACCTCGTCTTCCTCTTCCTCCTCCTCACCCGGCAGCGACGTAATTCCGTAATGACTCACTATTTCTGAACTGAACATCTGAAACGTTATTCAACAGCCCACAAGATCAACGCCAAGAAAAAATAAAAGCACTCTTCTTTAAAAATGCTTACTTTGTCACGTAAGCAAAAGGCAAATCCAAAATACCAAACCAATTGAAAGGTAACAAAAATTAACACTTACCACTTTATTTTATACATAATTCCATCCTTTCCATACATACATTCACAAAACATCTATTCTATGAGTAACCCATCCAGTCAAATTTATCTCGTAACAGACGATTGTGGTGCTTTAGATGAGAAATGAACTCCAAACATTGAATTTGTAGCTTCACAAATTATCTGTGATTCATATTTGAACAATAAAAAGGGAAGGGAATATTTGTTCAAGGAAACAATCAAAGTTAAAACTGCATATCTGCATTCCCCCTTCCACCCAAATATAATTTTGATGATTCTTTCAAAGATGCTTGTTGTATTTAATTATAATTTGGGTTAAGACACTATCTCCTCATTTGCGTCGAAAAATTGCTGTCAACAATTTTGTTGGCCATTTGTTAAAAATTTTATCACACGAGTTCATTTCCATTCTTACATCTGAAAATATTAGTTCATTTCCAAACATCTGAAAGTGTATATCTTCACTGTGTTTATTAAACAAATAAAAATAAAAATAAAACTCAAAATCTGTGTACAAACAGTGCAATAATTTGAAAGAAGTGTGCACGCTCTATTAACACATAGTTCAATAATCCTTGTATTATGCCTCCAAATCTGACCTGATGTCGCTCCAAGAGAGCTTCAGCACCAGTGACGTCCTTGGCAAGCTCGTCAGACGACACCAGCGCCATCATGCTGTTGATCCAGGAGGTCAAGTCTCGATAGTCGCTGAGAAAACGTTGCAGGTCATACGAGTCCAACAGCTTAGCTTTGCGAGCCTCAGCCTGTAATTAAAAAGCAATTCTTTGGAATCATGGTCTCATAAAAAATCTTTTAATTTAAGTAATTCAATCAATGCCTTCAGAATGTTTTTAGTTTTCTGGCTCTTTCAATGAGTTTACTATTGTCAATATGGTAATAAATAACAATAAATGTAGGTCTGATTGGTCAAAGCATGATTAAGATATAATCATAGACTAGTAAATTATTTTCTTTTAAATATATAAGTAATGTCACAGAATGTTTTGAATTTGTTAGAAGAGTTGTTGAAAATTATTGTTTAACGACACCCCAGCAAAAAACAGAAAATTAGGCTATTGAGTGTCATAGAAAGATAATGAATCAACGATCGACATCAAACAGTGATGACACATTTTGTATAATTGTGGTTACCTTTGAGGTAAGAGCATTCCACATCTCATTAATCTCCGTCTGATGTTCATGGATATTCTCCGACTGCTCGGGGTGGGTCATCATGAGACGCTTGGAGAGCTCATCAAGACCACGCACCTGAAAACACAAAACTCGACTGTCAATACAAAATAACACAAGACAGTCCTCAACACACGCACCTGAAAACACAAAACTTGACTGTCAGTACACAATAACACAAGACAATCCTCAACAATGACATTAGCTACATGTTCTTTATTCACCATTAAGATAACCAAATAAAATACTCCAAAGAAAACAAATATATGTACTGCAATCTAATATAGTAGTATTTTTCAATAAAAATATCTTTTTGGTCAATCTATTCCTAAATGCATATTTGAGTACATAAGACCCTAACACCGAACACAATGCTGTATTTTACAAAGCACTACCTATTAGGTATAAGTAAAGAAATGGCAAATAGGACAAGTAAACAAAAACGCTAAGAAGAACAAAACATTTTCTAAGGAGAAAAAACAAATATTAGAGAAGTCCTTTACATCTTGGAGAAAGTACACTATAAAATCTAAAATGTTCTCCTTATTTAATTGGTATTCAAAAGACAAATTAGATAACGACGCTCAATAATGTATTAAATACATGACTCAGAATGAGCAATTTTACTAATAATTTCCGTCAGTAAAGTGAATCGACAGTGTTCATCTGCTACTTGCCTTTTCTCCGAGAGCAGCCAGATCTCGCTCCAGACCCTCGTGTTTGCGCTGCAGCGCCTGTGTGCTAGCGAGGTCGTGGCCGTAGTTGTCGTTGTTCAGAGCCGTGTCCTTCTCGTGGATCCAGTCCTTCGTCTCATCCACCTCTCTGTGACAAACAGCGAAATCACAATTAGTTATTACATTTTTTATTTATATATGTTTTTAATCAGTTCAGTTGTTAAATATGATCTCCAAAAAAATTTGATAAAAAATTCAGTAATATTGTCACAAAAAGTGTGCATAAAGACTAAAGATAATATCAAATTCCATACATTCACGTTCCTATCATGTAAAGTCAAACTGGTTTTATACACCGATTTAAGGGAGTACCACCAGGTAGCATCTTAAGATAGGTGGTTGCTTAATACAAGTCAATTTCTCCTATATTAGATTTGTGAGAACTGTATTGTGTCCAGGTAAGCTTGTGGCTTCGTAAAACAGAGATTTGACTGTACTTTAATACTGTCAATATTTTCTTCTTATAAAAACCATATTAAATTAATACATTGCGCAAAAATATGTTGGTGGATCATAGAAATGTGATAACCGCACACACTAACACCATAAAATTAAGAAAGGTTGGTGGGTTGGGGGAATTGAAAGATATGCAGGTATAAAACAACCCATAAACTTATATAGTTTCACATCTGGATACCCAATCTTGTGCACCAAACACTAGTCAAAAATGGCATATTTTATGGCCAGATACCATTAAAAGAAACTCATATTCTGTTACATATCTACCAGGAGTTACTAATTATATTGACAAAATAATAAGATTTTAATTAGTAGATAAAGGATTATTGCCGTAATTAAAAGACAACACATTCGAACCTGTGGTATCGCTGCACTTCAAACGAGCTGGCCAGTGTCTGTGCCCTTTCTGCTGACACCTGCTGCAACGTTACCCAACGCTGGTTCAGTTGCTGTGAAAATAAATAAAATATTTCTTATAGAATGTGTAAAAATATTGCTGTTCCTTAAATTGCATTTCACTAGCATCTTTTTTCAGCTCTCTAAATCGCAAATGTATTTGTTCTTGAATTCTTTATATAAATTTGTTCAAAAGGACTTGTTTTTAACAAGGTAAATAAATGAACAATATAATATAACATTTGTAAACACTTACTATGATTTGTTCCCTGATTTTCTCGGCTGCTTCAGTCTGACCCATGGCTGTAAGCCTGTCAGCAATAGAGTTCAGTTCATGGAGTCTTGCCTCGTTTGCCTTCAGATCCTGATATAAAACAAATACGGTAATCATTTACAAATACGGTTCTTACGCCTTTGTGTTCTACACAATGATATAATATTGTTTTTCATCTATTATAAAAAGTTATCAAAGAACTAAATAATGAAAACTAATTACTTGTGATGTATAAAATTGATGTTCAATAATAAACTAAATTATTTTTAATTACTAAAATGATCTTGAAAACAGAAGCAACTCACTCAGTCAAGAAATACTTTCCTTTAAGTAGTGTTATGTTGATTACATTTTAAACAATAAACAATTGGTAAAAATAAAAAAAATAAAATTAATTGATACATAACTGATAATTTTTCCAGTGTACTAAACAATCTTTAAAACAAGTAAATGACTTGGCCAAGTATCACTCTCCTTTGGGTAGCGTTATGCTCAATATATTTTAATTACGTATTCGTTAATTTGACTTTATATTTCTCACATGTACATAGTTTTAATATGGTCAGGGGTCGAATAAACACTATTCCAAAACGGAACAGTAAAACAAATTCTGCTATGAATAGTTCCATTAAAACATGGAATAGATAAATCTGCGAGTTGGCCGCTTTACTATTCTTGCTCTAATAAATGAACTTCATCTAACAAGACATGTGTTGAATGTGTTTGACTTTAGTTCCAGTTACTGTACACTGACAAGCACACTTTCTTGTAATAATATTACGAGACTACTGTACGTTGCGAGTTCAATTCTAGTTTCCACTGCAGCATTATGTCATACAATGACTCATGCGCACTAGCTTATTGCGGGTATACGTAGCGCAGCGTAATAATATTACGAGACTACTGTATGAAATGAGTTCAATTCTAGTTTCCACTGCTGCATACATTACATAGCACAATACAGTTAGGTGAACAGTACATGTCGTACATATCTTGCCGCTTGATTTAGAATTAAAGCTGTTCTATCCTCATATTAATGTGTCAATATCTTAAAAGGAATAGCACATTCTCAGACGATATAGTGCTTTTTAAAATTTGAAGTGGTTACAAAAATGAATTTGTATTTGACCGGACAGACCTTCTGGAAGTCGTCGAACTTCTTCTGCATCTCCTCGACCTGCTCGAGGTCCTCGCCAACCTGCTCGCCCACCATCAGGTTCTCCTTCTCCGTGATCCACGACGCCAGCTCCGCCGCCTCGCGCACCAGCTGGTACGCCTTGCTCGACTCCTGCAGCTTCTCACGGCGCTGGTTGCCCAGGTCCAACAGGTTCGCATATCTGACAGTGACAAATACGTTAGATGAGTGCTAGAGTGTATTCAGTATTCAACAGACTGGCATATCGGAGTGGGAGATAGAGATTACATGAATGCTAGTGTGTAAACAAGATAAAACAGATAGGCATATTTGAGAAGAAGACAATCATTAGATTCACCACCAGTATTTCCTCAAGGCCTCTAAAGGACTCTGGGCGTACCCTGTGAATGTTTTTGCCAACACTGTGAAAGTTACCCAAAGTTTTCACATAATGCAAATTTTAGAACAACAAACATTATTATGAAAATAAATATTTCTTTTAGGTCTATAATAAGTGTACATGCTGCCGATATGTACTCTAGAATACACCAAAAAGGAACAGAATTTCTGAGCTCATAGTTTACTACTGACATTTGGGAGCTCAGTTCAATTTCAACCATTTTGCCAACCCTCTGAAATCAAATCCTGAGGAAACACTGGATCACATGATTTGTGAAACTAGTTTCCTATAAACTAAATCACGTATTACTTGCCAGGTGGGTTTTTTTCTCGCAAATAATATAGTGCAACTGTTGGTAGATAATTTTATATAAATAATGGATTATATAGTATTCTATGTGCTTGGAATTATAAAAATTGAACTTGACAATTTTTTCTCGTTCATGCAAGTGTAAACCACATCACCGATTTACACTTTAGAATGAATGGATTCGTGCTAACGCGCTAAAACATTCATACAGTATGTAAAGTGTTTTGGGGTTCATACTTGCATGCATGAACTTCAAAAATAAATATTCTATTCTTCAATAATCTAACGAGATTGACATACAAATGCACACGTAAAAATGTAATGTGAAAAAAAAGGAGAAAAAAAAGCAGTGGTTTAAAAAAGTAAATATGTGAAGAATAAGATGTAACAAACACTCACTGTGTCTCTATTTGGTTCTGTCGAACTGAAATAGTGAACTCATCCATCAGGTTGTTACGACTGGCCGACAGGCTGGGATCCAGCTTCTTCACGTAGGCAGCAGGTACAAAGCCTTGACGGTCACTCACTTCAACCTTCCACCAGTCCTGAAATCAAAACATACTTTCAGTTAGTGTAACTTCCAAAATAATCTCAATATATATGAACTTTTGCAGATAGAATAATGTTGTCCTAAAATTTTAAGTTTTGCAGTTTTTCTAATTGATGTGTTAGAGTATATATAATTCAATAAATTCTCCATACTGATTATAAACAAGAACTTAGTCTATCAATACAGGATCCATTGAAATTACAATATTCTACACTAAGGCCAATTTCTCACAGAAGTTCAACAATATCTACGATTCAAGTGAATACTAACAATCTTTTTATTCCTGTTGAATAGAAAAGTATACACATTATATGGTGCATAGTTTGTATAAAATAAAAAAGATGTGTTCATTTTTACTTGAATTGTGGATCATAGTTGAACAGTCAAACAGGAATTGGGCCCCAAGAGTTAACAAAAATATAACAAGTATTAAAAATGGTAAGAACTGAAGATAAGGCCAAATAATAAAAAAAAGTTGGCGATCGTCCTTTTGATCATACAAATCAGGGTAGCCCGGAGTGTGTGTGTGTTATTATTTTGTTCTGTGAAAACCTTTATAAACACTGGAGACCAGAGCAGACAACAGGGCATGCACATGGATGTTGTAGTTCTTGCACAGGCCGCCAGATGGACCTGGTCACAGTGGTTATGGCATAACCTGTTACATAGCTTCCGAAAATTGAATTGCTGCTATCCTGATGCGTTTTTAACTGTTTTTAACAACAAAAATAATTTTTAAAATTGTGGGGCGTGCGCATTTTTCAGGTATTTCTGTTCATTATCCGAGCAGCTGAAAATCTAGACCTACATTAAAAGAAATAATTGCTGTTACCTTGTTTGAGCTGTTGAGCAGAGTGAGGACATCACCTTTCTTCATGGACACTTCCCGTGGGGACTTCTCGGTGTAGTCGTAAAGAGCCATCACTTTCTCTGTGCCGATGTCATCAATGACCGGAGCTTCTTGTTGCTACAATAAACAAAATAAAAACATTTTAAACACATGCAAAGTGACATTATCCTTCTCTTAGTAACATGTTCTAGTCTTGTTTATGAACAGACACAAAACAAAAATGGTTTGCTATGTTTATTCTAGTCATTAGAAATATTAAGATTTAAAATATTAAAATCTTCATACATATTCAGAAATTATGTATGTTTTTGCATAATTATTCTTGTTTGGAAGCTAATACTAAGTTCTCATTGGTTACTTTAGTCTTTAGTTAAAAGTTAACATTTACATACCTTGCATGATAAAGCCTGCTCTCGGAGCCCCTCAATAACGCTGCGGTATGCTTCAAGGTCCG
>JAULBQ010252148.1:0-10164 GCA_032355525.1 Pachydermia laevis
ATAAACTGTAGACCACACTTATTCCTTATACTTAAATTGTTTGGTATGGGGTGGATGTTTTCTTTTCTGTATATAAAAGATTATTTGTTTTTTAATTTTTCAATTGCTTATGTTTTACGATAATCGACTGGTCCGGGGTGTATTCCCGCCAACAGTGTCCCAACAGATACACAAAGACGATACAAAACCCTAAATGTACTTTCAGATAGACCATACTAATCCATAAAATGTATTTTCCCTTCTGGATAACACAAACGTCAGTCATGACAAGAGAAAACAAACTGAATTATTGTGACTGTCAACATGAGTATGGTATATTCCAATTTCTTTAAAGATGTAACTGACTGAATAAAATTTACAACCCACTTGTTCATTTATAATGAAATATATAGATAATTGAAGGTTTATTATTTACTGTAGCCTTATGTGACTAAACGAAGATGGATAACCACGTCTTCAGTACTTTTTCATTTAAATTTGATGTCTACAAATCTTTCGTAAATTCATTTTAATCTACGTCTTCTTTTGGCATGAAATAAAGGCATTTTTTATATTTCTGAAGATGTTAACTGTTTTCTGCTATATTTTCTTGCGAATATTCAGAATCTGCCCAAAAATGCTATTTGGTTAAAGGTAATAGTTTGCTTGCAATTTGTAGGAAATGGTTTGGTGTTTGAAAAAATATTGTAATTAGACAAAAATATTCAAATACCCGGTATGCAAGAATATATTAATTAGGCAAAATATTCAAATCCCCCATATCCCACTGTATATACATTTTATTTAAATCTTTATTTCATGAATGTTTGTGGCACTATTTACCAGGAGTTACTCCCGTTCTCGCTCACGGGGTCGCAGGAGGTCACGCAGTCGGAGTTCCAGTCCGCGCTTGCGGTGTTCTCGCAGTCCCTCGATCAGGAGGCGGAAAGGCTCCCCTAGTCACCTCGACAAGCGACGTATCACAAGGTCAGATTGGTGTCCCTGGTCGTCTGCGTTTGTCTTTCATTTCAGGAGCCGTCCGTGACGTCACATAGGACTACACATCACACTGTACATTTGTAACGCTCTTCTGGGTTTACACTCGTTCAATTAACATCCAGTGGTCGTTTTACGAAATTATTGTAACTCAATGATCGCTGTTAGTAGCTATTGTACTATTGTGACAGTAGCTACTTAGGTTGTTGTAGCATTTTGATTGCTTTATGGAACAATCCACAGAACCTTTTGTTCCGGTAATTATTTAAATGACTGACATTTGTTGGTTTATTCATATAATAATATCGTAAGGGTCCTGCTCAGAAAACAAATAGCATTTTTGGGAAATCAAAACATGTTCAAACTGTTTTTAATACAAATTACAATAAAAGTATTGCCTGTGGTTGGTAAATTCAACACTATAATTTACAGCTAGAATCACCTCATCAGCATATAGTACCCCATTTATTACACTAGTTGTTTAAATCCTAGTAGACTCCTTAAGGTTATAATTGATTCATTGATGTGTCTGTGACAATCGTTTCTTGGAGAGCTGTGGCCATCAATATTCAAGAAGAGCTTTTATAAATATGTCAATCTGTGTAATGTATATGTAACAGTTTGGTACTACACAAGGCTTAACCTCTTCTCTTTTCGTTTTGTTTTATCAATGTTGTACACTGTAAATTTAATGTATTGTTTTTTTTCCTGCACTGTACGGAGCTATTTTATTATTTTCTGTTTTATTTAAATTTTTGTACCTAAGGTAATATGTAGCATGCTTTTTATCATTATTATCCATTTCGGTATTCCAATCTTTTCTCGGTTTGCTTCCAAATGTTCCATGTTGTAATAATTTATTTTTTATTTAAAATTTGAATGGATTTTCTTAGTGCATGCATATCGGTTTTGTCCTTTTATTTTTGGTTTTTGTTTTGTGTTTATTTTCTTTCCTTTCTACTCTTTTGTTGCTCCCAAAAGGTCGCGGTCTCACGATAGACACCGAAGTGATGTGCGTCAAAGGTATTCTCGGCATCAGTCGAGTTCTCGCTACAACAGAAGATCGCAGGATCGATATTAATTCTCTATTCAAGTCACAACATGGTATATATACACTTGGTTCAGTTTCTTTACTGTTGTTTCAGGTGTTTGAGAGTTCAAAAACTAAACAAAAACATTAACAAATGATTTATCCATGTTACGAATAACATTTTTATTTTAACTACTAACGATAACGTTTTCTTGCATTTAGCATTGCCTCGTCGTTGTTCGGAGGAATCCGTTTACGAGGTATCGCATGACGACTGAGCAGTTTGAGAATCCTGCATGGCATTTAATATAATTCTAATGAAATACAAGAGTAAGAATGAATGCTATTGGGGACCAACGTTAGAAATAAAATAGCCATAGTTTAAATTGTGTTAACATGTTTTGAACAAAACGTTCCCTTCCTCTCCTTGTTGAGTTTGACTTTGACTGTTTATTTATTTTAATGTGCCTTTTACATAGTGCCTAGAAATGCTTATTGAATTTACAGGGCATGGGATGTTGGTGTTAGGAATTAGCTGATGTGTTAACAATCTTTTTCAAATATGGAGAGGGCAGGATTTAGCTCAGTCGATAGAGCGCTCGCCTGATGTGCTACGGTCACTGGATCGATCTTCCTCAGCAGATGTCTATAATTGGGCTTTTTTTCCATTCCATCCAGTGTCCCACGACTAGTATAACAAAGGCAGTGGTATGTACTGTTCTGTTTGCAGAAAAGTGCATATAAAAGATCCTTTGCAGTTTTTCGGAAAGAGTAGCCCACCATGTGGTGGCAGCGGATTTCCTTTCTCCAGATCTTTGTGGTTCTTTACCATATGTCAGATGCCAATATAACCGTAAATATAATGTGTTGGGTGCGTCGTTAAATAAAAACAACCAGATGTAATACATATTGATTAAAACAATAAAGTTTTGATATTATTCTTTAAAAATGTTGGTTTAATGGAAGCATACATGATGGGGAAATGATTATGATTATTACACAGTGTGAAGATTATGCCAAGCTGCATATATGCTATAGTGCTTCACTTAGCTAAATATGATCAGATTTGTGTGCTATGTACAAATGATCAGTTGAACAATAATAATCCTTGTTATGTCGATCATAAAGAAATGATAGTGCACTTATTAGTAAGATTGAACTATTTTAGTTTATTATTTTAACCTTTAGTTGTTTTTCCTGTTTCTTTTCTAACTGTTGTTACACTGCATGCTTTGTGGTTTGGTTTTGCATTGTGCTACATTTTGTGTTTTTTGGTGAGGTGTTGATGTTGATATTTGTTTTACATCTAAAATAGTATAACCTCCAAGCGATAAACTAACACTGATTAATAAAGCTCATAAAACTGCAAGTATGCATGCTGAATTCACACTGTATGAATATCCAGTAATTGTAATTACTTTCTTCTACAATTTCCTCACCATGGGGCCTAGGTAAACCCCCACCCCTCAGTCAGGTGCTGAACATCTTGACAGCCAATGCAGGGTACAATATTTCAGGAGAACTGTGATTCTGTTCTCGTGGACGTTACGCAAAATTAAATCCACGAGAGCCGCCAATGGGTGACGTCCTAATTTTAAAGTAGGTAGCCCACCGATTATGCCAATATAATACACATAACCGAACAATTGGTTACCTAGGTTAAAAAAAACATGTGAACCGACGTCTGGTTACCCCAAAGTTTGAAATATTGTCCCCTGCAATGACATGGCTAAAATCTATTCTTGTAAAAGAAGGAAGTACTCACCACAAGACCAGAAGAGGAAGTCCTCAGAAGAATACAACATGTTAGCCACTTCATTGGCTGTTGGGATATTCAGGCCAGTCCTTGGACTTGGGTGGGGTGTATGAATGCCCTTAGGCCAGCAGTCAGGATAAATATTTATAAAAAGAGAAAACAATCCATATTGGCTGCAGTGTTTCTGGTATTTAATGAAATACAATAAAATAGATATCTATGAATTCACAGGTTATTTTGCTTTACTATTCATAAACTTTGAAAATTTAAGACTTTATATTTCAGTTTATATTTAATGGTTAATACATAAATGTTGTTTTAACTCCACACCCACCCCACATGAAGCCTGTTAGTCAGGTTTAGTATCACATTACTAAAATTGTTTTCATAAAATATTTAAGAACCATTCACAAGTTATAATAAAAACTGCTTCAAACTACCATCCAGAAAACTATATTTTGTCCTGGTGTTTTGTTGTAGTTGGGCCATATTTCTCAATCCAATTTTATTTTATTTCGAGTTGTCATGAATGTTGTTGCCAAATGGGTTTTGAATTCTGAAGAAAAAAGTACTGAGTTTGATGGCTTGCTTCTTATATTGTCATAATCTAGTGTCCATTCCACCCAGCTCCTTGTCTTAAACAAGTAGTGTTGCTTTTGAAATACAATGAAATACAGTCATCACTTTTAAATATGGTAGGCCGATTATAATAATTAGGACTTGGTTAGGCATTTTCACAAATCCGAAATTCACCAAGATAATCTTTATTTTCACCATCTCAAGACTACATATCAATACTTTAATTCATTGTTCGTATGACTGCTAATAATTCTTGTAATATAATCCCACCCCCACCCCCAGCCCAACCCTAGTGGATGTTTAAGTGTGATATTGGACTTTAAAATATACGCACATTGATTTCTAAACAGTTGAGAATGTTTGAAGAAATTAACATTGTTTCTTTGTTTTAACACCTACTAATTAAGAATATTTTCTTATTTTACTTTTTTTTTTACTGCCGAAGATGATATTAAAATGGAATATGGTGAATATATTGCTATACAGTATGTTGTTTATGTAACTTGTAAGATGTAATGGTAGAATTAGACTTTAAAATATGAATATTTACTTAATGTTACAGTAGTATATATATATATATGAATTACCTATGGATCATGATTAAAGATCACTCAAATAGTTATTTATAATTTGTGTTCATCTAACTGTATTGCACAATATGTATTGTGCATTCATTTATTATATAAAGTTGCAATCAGAAATTTAGGATTTTTACAAAGATATTTATTCTTAATTGACTGGGTTGATTAGATCTGTCCTCCAAATAAGAAATTTTTTGTAAGAATTATAGTAAATCCTATTTAAATCCTTAATTGAATCTGAATTATACTTTTTCTTTTTCAGTTTTATTATCTTTTATTTAATGTTGAAGATAATTATACCAAAATACCTAATCCTCCATGAACATTATGCAGGCTGCTTAAACGTAATACTCCATCATCATATATTATGCAGTCTGCTTAAATGTAAAACTTTAAACACATGCAGTCTGCTTTAACATATTATATGCACATATGCAGTCTGCTTAAACTTGATACTCTGTAAACAGTCTGCATGTGTAAAATAACCATGCATATATGCTGTGAATTGTTTTTATTTGTGTTTGTTCTGAAGTAGTTTGTCGATGGTTAATTCCAGTGCAAGGAAAAGACCAGTTCCGTATTACCGCCCGACACCTCCGTCGGACAGCTCCGATGATAGCTACAGATCAAGTAGATCTCGGTCCCGGTCCCGGTCCCGCTACCGCAGTCGCAGTCCCATCCACCGCCGGCGCCGCAGATACAGACGCAGTACTACTTTCAGCAGCCTCGACAGTCACTGAATTCTGGGAGCAGCTTGACAGTCAGCAGTCTTGACAGTCACTGAATTCTGGGAGCAGCTTGACAGTCAGCAGCCTCGACAGTCACTGAATTCTGGGAACAGCTTGACAGTCACTGAATTCTGGGAGCATCTTGACAGTCAGCAGCCTCGACAGTCACTGAATTCTGGGAACAGCTTGACAGTCAGCAGTCTTGACAGTCACTGAATTCTGGGAACAGCTTGACAGTCGGCAGTCGACAGTCAGCAGCCTCGACAGTCACTGAATTCTGGGAACAGCTTGACAGTCACTAAATTCTGGAAGCAGCTTGACAGTCAGCAATCTTGACAGTCACTGAATTCTGGGAGCAGCTTGACAGTCAGCAATCTTGACAGTCACTGAATTCTGGGAGCAGCTTGACAGTCAGCAGTCTTGACAGTCACTGAATTCTGGGAACAGCGTGACTTTCATCAGTCTCGATAGTATCTGAATTCTGGGAGCAGCTTGACGAGCTTCCCCGGACTTCTTTCTCTTCAAATGTGATATTACGAACAGTTTTTATTTAACTGAGTTATGGTTGTACTGTACACCTCACAATTGTTGACCGCATTTGCAGACATGCAAAGATAACAACATGTAATATTGATAATTATTGATTTAAGTAAAAATAAGCTTTTCCTGTAATATTATTTTTTAAAGCTACTCGTTCTAGAATATTTTGATTGTTTAAGAATTTATAATGGACAAACTTCTGTGGTGTGCCATTCATAATAATTTTGACCCAGAAGCACATTTACTACATTGAAAACAAAATTGTTTTTATTTTACCATTCTTGTTTTAATGGTGGAACAAAATTTGTAAACAAAAATACTACGAAGCATGGCAGAGGGGTTGGCCAGATATGTTTTGGTTTAAATTTAACTGAGGTACTTGATAAAGTGAAAAGCGGAGATGGTAGCTTTAAATATTAAGATACATAGTTTTGGCTTACATTTTTTCGTTACGTTTCCTGTGTGCAATATAGTAGTAATTGTGATTTGTGATCTCTTAGCTCAGTTTTTAATATTTATTAGTCTTTTCGCACATTAGGATTAGAACAGTCGTATAATTTTTGTAAATTTAATGTAGTGTCCTGCTCGGAATTATGCAACTTACTTGTATCACGATGCCCACGTTTTGCACTACAACTAAATTATATTAAAATTTAAAAATACTTTACGGTCCTGCTTTTCTTAAAGGTGCACATTAAAGTAGGAAATTTCTTCTAAAAGAAACGCCCAAAACAATATTGCGTATGTCTTCATACATATCAGGGTGGATAACTAAAGGTGTAGGTCTACGTCAACTTGGTACAGCTGAATTGGTCTTTCAGTATTTTATTGGTGCATTTATTTTTTAATATTTTGCATTACTTGCATATGTTGTGACTTTTAAAACTTTATTTTTACTAATGTTTTTTTATGTTGTTGTTTTGAGAGAGAAAAGAAAGTTGTTATTTATGTTTTATCAAGACCACAATGTATACATTTCAGTTCTCACGTGAGTATGTGTAATTGTGTATATACCGGTATATGTATTATTTGCTAAACCAAGTGTTCCTGGTCAGCTGTCATGGCGACGGGTGTTAAATAGATGAAGATCTGGGACCCAACTGTAACTGTTGTGATCTCCACCTTAGATACAAGAGCTCCTAGGTTTTGTCTTCCTTCGTAAAGGTTTCGTCCCTTTCTAATCGGTACTCCAGTAAAGATAAACTTAGAATACATCACCACATTGTTGACACTGAATATATTATAATATACTTGGATGCTTCAAGTTCAGTTTGGCCACTAATTTGAGAGACAGTCTAATTTGAGAGACAGTCTACAGTAGACATAGAGAATACTCAGAGGTACTCTGTGATACTGTATCTTGCACGAGTGAATTGATGTTTTCCTTCTTTATCCTTTGGTGAGTGAATGATAACATCAATTCACGGCTATCAAATAATCACATGCAGTGATTGTACATGCAGTGTAGCGAGTTGGGTATTCTAATTATTAACCCATTATAATTGTTTAACCATTATCATTGAAAGCTTGTCAAACGATCCGTTATTGAAAACACATTTACCAATCCGAGAACAAAAAGCAGCTTTCTGTTATAGCTGTGAGATATCCGATCACGGGTTCTAGAATATGGTGGCCCGATGCCCATAGCAAGTGGTTTTTAGACTTGGGCCACCAAATAATTATACTGACCATGCCCAATGGCAAGTGAAAAAAAACTTTTAACCTATCAGTATTTCACTTGATTTATATACAGTACTTAAAATATTATTGGGCAAGTAAATTTTCATTCATGACAAGTAAATAATGAAATCCACTGGCCTCATGGCAAGTGAAATTAAAACAAATTCTAGAACCTCTGCTGTTGGTGATGTGATTACTACCCTAAAACATACTTTTGTTTTTATCCAGATGGTCTCGTGTGGTCCTTTACTAAATTAAATGTGTTGAGTGCGTCGTTAAATAGAACACTTTTAACACTTCTGATGTTGGAGCATATCCAGGAAAGATTTCCCCAGGGGTAGATAGCAGCATTATTCCATGCATCTCTCTATCCATGTGGAAAATTGTAGAATGGTACATTGGCTATGAAAAACAAATCATTACTAACATCCGTTCTTGAAGGAAAGACTAGGTGCTGACATATGGACACAAACTTGGTGATAAGTTGTGATTTTTATATACTTTGTTTATTTTTCATTTTAATTGAAGATGTTTTATGCATGTTAAGGAAGACCAAATGACTTAAATCATTTTCATCACATTATTTAGGGTTTTTTTGTATTGGTTAAAATCATTGAATAAATGTCTTGACTGGAGGTATCAGTGACAAAACATTACAGTGTTAGACTTAATCTGTATCATGGGACATTGTGGGAGGGGGGTATAATTAACACACCATGCATCTGTGGTATCTTCTGCATTATTGATTGACATTACAATACAATGTATTTAATTTAGTATTCTATCAAACATTTTTACTGTAGTAGCATTTTCCAATATATTATTTAATTTGTTTCATGATAAAAGGTATAAAGTTTTAAACTTGGCTAATTATAATAATAAAAACATTGGAGTTGGGGGGCCAACAAACCTGTAGAATGTAACGTAACTTTTTCACAAGATTTGGCTCGATAATATGATTGACGTCAAACTGTTTCTGCCAAACGCTATGCTGTAATATGGCTATGTTATCACTGCATTAAAGAAAGTGATTACCGGTAACTAATTTTGTGCTAAATTGTTATTTTTGAAGTGTTACATGATACATAGAATTCGCTACTCATGCTTTTTAATATGGAAAATATCAACCTTGATTCCTTGATCTGTATTTGTCTCGGCAGACCTCAACAAATACTGATTAACTTAAACTTGGTTGATGGTTTCCATATTAAAAAACACTTGTGACGAATCCTCTCTCTATATATACAAATGTATAAGTAACACTAAACAGGTTAATATATTTATTTTAATATTGTTATTTAGCAGTATTTATTAGTTTGGGTTGTTTACAGTGGAATGATTTCAAATTTTGTGATCTTTTTTATTGTATTGGAGGGTGCAAAATATTGAATCTCTGAAGATTGGTCGAAAGTAACTGGATACATCAATATGAAACGGTCTGTAATTTCAAAGGCTGCATTTAAATGGCTTTCAGGTTAAGATTGTAACTTAAATGTTTGGGTTAGGTCTGTCATGGTGCATTTTCCATTCTTTATTTGAATCTCGTAAATACAAAAATCTGTATTTATTGTACCATATATAGTTAGTATTTCTTTTTAGTAATTATTCTGAATTTTATGTTAACTTGCTGTCCAAAAGTATTGTCGCTGCTTCTATGGTCTGTAATATTAAACACAGTGACTGGTGTTGACAGTAGTATGCAAAACAATAAAAAGTCTTTAAAATATTATGCAGAACTCGATGATTTAAGTAATAAACTAACCCTCACCGACACCATAAATGCATGGCATTAAAAAAATATCTGTTACAAGTTGCCCATATGTATTTTCTTGGTATAAAATTGTTTTGTTTCAAGTTTATTTTCTTGCTGTATTTTTGTCATAAAATTCATAAACATGTATTATAATGCAGTTTTATAATCAGTTTGTTCTTCTTTTGTTTTATCTTGTCATTGATGAATATAATGCAATTTTATAGGTTAATTTCCATATAATAATTTTATGTGAGAAACATTTGGTTCTATAAATTCAAGTTCAAAGATTTAACATGCACATTCAGAACAAGCTGTTGTAGTGCATGCCCGTCTTGGGCGCAAGCTCTGGCGCAGCCAGCCCCATCGTCCAAGCCAGGGTGTAAGAGTGTGGAGGGAGTAGGAGGGAAGCTCACATCCAACTGCAGGCACAAGGGAGTGGAAGCAGCCCAGTACTCGGACCGGCAGTATGTGAGTGGATGGTGGTTTGGCGGAAGTTGGAAATGACATGTTGAGTGTCAGGGTTCCTATGCGGAGTTGAATGC
>JAULBQ010253257.1:0-10159 GCA_032355525.1 Pachydermia laevis
ACGCCGACGTTACGTCTTTGTAGTACACTAACGGCGGGATTTGCCGCCTGCTGGAATGTCCTCAGTTCAATCTAAATCTTTAATTTGTTAAAATATTGAAAATTAAAATCATTGAAAACAAAATACTTTCTCCATTATTTTGCCAGTGGCAGAGCTAGGGAGGTCAGTCTGGGATGCAGCAAGCAAAGAGTTAAAAGACATCAGCTACTCCCACTAAAAAGCAGCACTTAACTATACAAGACAGCACACACCACAATATTTGATGTACCACCCACTAGGAAAAGCCATTGGGTCAACACCTAGGGTGATTGATTCCAAACCAAGCAACGACTCAGGCTAGTGCTCTACAACATAGATGCAATGTATGACTTGTCGACAATTCCAGGTTACGCTCGAGATATATTGATAACTAAATAGAAAAACAAGCTGAAAGATAGGAGGGGCAGTCTGAGTAGGACGACTTCAAAACAGAAGGAAACGAAGGGAGGAGAAAACAGATGGTTCTTTTAGCATGTAGATTCATGTACTACTACAAAGACCTTCAACTTACTGTAATAAATCCATAACCCTGGGAGGTGCTGTTTTCATGATTCCGCATCAACTTCACATCATCAATCTGAAATAAATGTACAGCAATAAATTTAAAAAGGTCTTTTATATAAAGTTTTCAAAGACGTTCAAAAGCACGATCAGACATTAAAACTAACACTTGATAACAATCTTATTTCAATTTATAATTAAAAGTAAAACAAAAAAGAAATCACACTGAATAATCATCATTTTGTAAATAAAGATATTATTATTAGTGTTATAGTTTTTAACATATTTCAGTAAAAAGTAACTGTACAGGGCTAGAAAAGAAGACAAAATTCTATATGCACCAGGTATACATAATCTACTGCAGTTGGAAAATGTTAGCTTGAACCATGTGTACCTAGTTTCAAAAGTTACATGCACACGCAGAAACCTGCATGCACTAGTGCATGTACTAACACTAGCAATGTCAAAGTTAATGGTCTTAATACATTTAGCTTTCAAAAATAGTTTGCAAAAATAACAAATCCTATTATAGAAACAAAACGCAGTAAAATTTGTTTATTAGTTTCACAAATACAGAGAAATGTACATACAGTGAGTGGTGGGGTCTGAATGTTACTGTGTAAGGTAAGACAACACCAGTACCTGACATTTAACTTGGATCTAATGTTGAACAAAACAAACGTGAAGACCATATACCTTTCCAAATGGTTCGAAAATTCCTCTCAGCATTTCCTCGGTTATGTTAAAATGAAGAGAACCGACATACAATCGCATGGGCCCAATGTTCCCTTTTTGCATTACTCCCGTCGTCATCGCAGTTCTGTTTTTCTCCGCTTGTGAATTCTGCACAATTATGGGAACACCAAGTAACTTCTGTCCATTCAGTCCCATAGCAAGTGGCACAGAATCAGTTTCTGCAAACTCCACATAGGCAATGCCCTTTGACCTCCTGGTTTTGTTGTCTGTAATCAGTCTCACGTCTCTAACCTACAAACAAACAAAAAGAAAAACACTTAACACTATGTATGGTAAACTGCCCTCAATATGGTGTGGATTTGAATATTTATATACAAGGCAAACAACTAAATGATACTAAATAATACAAGATTTTTTATGAATTCACTAAGATGCACATCATTTTAACAATGGCGTTGAATTAACATGAATTTGGTTCAATCAGTTGAACATCAACAAACAAGGTGTTTTTTTTAGTTACTACAAGATTACTAGATAAGGAGGAATGTTTTATTTATTGACAAACAACAATTTTATTTACAGGTTATAAGGACCACAACGATTACAAGATGGAAAAACCCACTGCCACCACTTGACGGACTACTCTTTCTCAGACTTGGAGTGTTAATTTTATTCCTTTTTATTACAACCGTACCGGTTTTGAAGATCTTGGAAAGAATATATAAATAAATGATTTAATGTAAACAAAGAGTTATATCTATTCATCAGAAATGTTGACAGAAAAGCCCTAACCTCTTTAAAGTGCCTTCCCGTAACCAAAACATTCTAAAAACAATGTAAAAAAAAACCCAATGTAAATACTTTTTGACATTCATGAACCACAGTACCATTTTACACACTAGAGGGAATGGCTTTGCCCCGAGGGGCTACTCAAATCATACAGTGTGTAAAGCAGTTTTGCTGTTCAAACGTCTATGAATGTCAAAAATTATTATTAATACTTAAATAATGAAAACAAATATCCATTACCTTTCCAACAGAGGAAAAGAATTCTTCCAAATCTCTCGGTCTGATTCTTGCAGATAACTGCATGCAGAATACTGTCCGGGCATCCCTCTCCTCCGGTGTCAGCTCAGGTAGTACCTCTCTGAAAAGCAAAACAATTAGCTTCATTTAATGTGTTAAAATATGTGGTGGCAAAAAATAGTTAAAGCTGCAGTATCTGGAATATTTTTTAATATTAAACCTTTAAAATACATAATCGAGTTCTTTGGTGCAAGTGAGGTGCTTTAAGTTTCCAGGCGCACGGGTAGCACTTGTGAACTCTCTAAATCTCTTGATATAGGCATAAATTAAGGAATAAAAGGATGAATATTTTATCACACCAATCCCACTGGCTGAATAAGAATTCCAGTCAGCATATCATTAATCAAATTCCAACACATTCCCACTACTAGTTTTCGCACTTGCAGAATTTAACGCCAAGAGTTTAACCCCACCCCTCTGAGGAAGAAACCATACCGTTATATCATTTCGCAAATACTTGGTGGAATCGGGCATTAACAGTTATGGACTCCATGAACTGCAGTTCTGCAGGCAGAAAATATTTACAGTCAACAGATTTATACACTCACCGAATTGGACTCTTGCTGATACTACGTGCCCGATGCGATCTTCTAAATGGTGATCTACTTCTTCTGCCAATACCACGTCCACGTTCCCGACTCTTGCTTCGCCGCTTGTCTCGCTTGTTGTGATCTCGATCACCCCTCTCCCGCTCCTTGTTACTGTGCTTGTCTTTGTCTTTCCGGTCCGATCGATTCCGGTCTCGGTCCCTGTCGCGGTCTTTGGTGCCATGTGGTTTTCTATCGCGGTCACTGTTAAAAAAACAACAAAAATTTTCTTCATATGAAAAACACAAAAATTAAACAAATTTTTTTTATATATGAATGTGGTTTGTAGTACATACGTCATGCAGCCAATTATAATGTTGCTGGAGTAATAAGTGAACCCATGCTTCCTTAGAACCAATCATGTGTCCACGAAGTCTAGACAATTTTTTAAAGTACATTTGTGTGCTAGGTCAAATTAACAAACTTTCTTCTTCTTCTTTTTTTTGCTTTGGTAACTTTGCATTTTAAATTTCCATTCTTCAAATAATTACTTTTACCCACAATAGCCCTTACTGAGAAAGTTTATTAGCTCTACCTTAAATAAAACACTAGCAAAACCTACAACTTGGCCCAAAAAAAATTTCTGGTCTATATTTTATTAACCTCAGGTCAAGAGCATCTGCATCAACACATTAATTTTTTAACCTATGTTTGCATGTAGCACTGATGTAATAATTTGAACCAAGTTTAATTTAAAGTAACAGACATCATGCCAAGTTGTAGGTTTTCACAACTGATGGTTCGTATGAACATTTGAGAGTGTACAATATGTACACACGTATATAAACTCACCCGTGACGATGTTGGTCTCTATCCCGGTCACGATCTCGGCTTCTGTAAAAAGGAGAGCAAAACAAATGTCAAAACAAGACGACTTTAGGAGAATGAATGATGTTAAAGTAGTTTAGTTTAATAAACTCCGATTTGGTAACTTATTTTCATATGTTGGTTTACCATTTAAGGTTATTCTCAAGTTTATATCCTTATGATTAATTAAACCAACATTCAGCATACAGTCGACGAAAAATCTATGTTAATCATGAATTTGTTTACTTTGACACAACACTGCCCAGTACACACTTGTATCCAAAAAGTTCTGCAATTTTTAAATTGGTTTATCATAAACTTTTTTTTTTTAAACCCACTGGATCAGATAGATGTCTTTTACTATATAATAATAGGATAAACTGCAAGCTTTAAGAGATCAGAATGTTTTAGTTAAGCATGTTCTCAATGTTTTTTGTGTTACGTTTGCTTGAACTGTCAACTAAAATATAAGCCTAAATAATTTTCACAAATGGAGTGTAACAACTAAATTAGGCAACGTTGTATTTATCAATACCATTTTAAATGAACCTTTCATCTTGAACTAGCAATGCAAATATTATTAGCTTTAAAAAATACAAATAAAATTATGTCAAACCAACCAACCAACGATGCCACATTATGCAAGTACAAATGCTAAATATCCAAAATGGCATTGCTATACAAATCGAATCTTGCTAGATTGCCCATTTTTCAAAAGTAGATTCTCAATACTGTAACATAAGATTCATTCTAAATATCATTTTAAAATTAAGACGTACCCATCTAAAACAGTACACATCAAAAAGTATTATTGAACTTTTTAAAAAGTATGCAATACACAGATTCCAACTTCTTCTGTGATCTTCAAAGAGTATCTCACATTTCCCCCAAGATTCTTCATCCTCCCAAGTTCGCCGACACCAGAAAGCGTCAATGCACAACAAAACAAGCAAGAGGAATGAACCATATTAAATCACCCCCATCAACACTGCAGAAACCATCCGTTAACTTTTTTAACATACCAAATACTGAATGATCGTCACCATTAAGCTTGACTTTGGAATCCCGTTTCTACCACGCAACACTCCAGAATACCGAGGCTGCAATGTGTACAGCACAGGTGAGCATTTGTTCCACACCTCCCAAAAGCTCATGTAACTGATTCTCAGCTCACATACCTTTAAAGTTTTGTGCTTAGTCAGGTTACATCTATTTCTATGCTCTCTCCCCATTTGACCGAAAGAGACACCTACAATTTCAATGACAAGGAATGATAGTTAGCAACGGATCAATAACTGTCAGGAATTTGTTTTAAGGGGTTGACCATTCTTCGAGACAATCAGCAGCCTAGAAGAGAAAGCAAAGGCATTTAGCAAGTTTTCAGCTCAAGATTTCCCCAGTGATGCTTGTCTTTATTTCCCGGGATCCAACTTGTAGTTCTCTTGCTTCTCTTGCAAAAACTTGTCTTCTTTCAGTATCAACCATTCCTACTGGAGAATCAGGCTTTATATATTTCATTCCCGTGAGTGCAATGCACTATCCACACACCATGGACAGAAATGTTTGGTAAATAATGGATATCAGGCCTTGAACTTTACTCTTCTTCTTCTTTTTTGTATAGTCATGTGAACTGGATCAATCAAAATATGATGACAAAGTTCATTCGTGAATGCGTAGAGCATACACGCATTTACATCATATTGTATTTTAATTTGTTTTAACACTTACCGGTACCAAAGGTTTTTTTACTTACACTTGTAAGAGCTTGTAAAAAAATCTCTTAACAGTATTCACATACATTTTGTCTGGTTTTGGGCATCCTTTAAAATCCAGCTCTGTGGTATGTTTAAACAACAAATTAATGTGTGCTTGTGACACCACCTCCGTCCATTCTAAGATAGATGGATGAATATCCATTAAACTGTAATCAGGTAATATTACGTCAAATGCGAATATTTAAGTAGTACCACAAATTAAATTAAAACCAATAAAAAACACCATTCCCAGTGTTTTTGATGTTCATGTTTTAGGAAATAAAAGATCTGAAATTAAATTATATCGGAAGATCGAGTTGCAAGATGATGCGAGCTGCGAGAGAAAAAAAATTGTTTGTAAATCACCACCAAGCTAAATCATTCCAAACTAATACAAAAAAAAGGCATGAAAGGATATCAAAATTCAATGTCTCAGAACTGAAAACCATTTCAGAGTAAGTGTTTAGAAAGTGTATTTTCTAGTATGCAATTGTATGTAATATGAATCAAACTGGCTAATTTGCACTGTATATTAATATTGCCATCAACTCACTACCACCAACAAATAATAAAATTTGAATATAATTACCTTCTGCGTTCCCGATCAGTACTGACTGCATTGGAACCTTTGCCTTCTTCCTGTGTCCAAAACAGCACATGATGAAATCAGCACAGCAGTTAGGGTAAAGAGAGAGAAATAACCAAACACACATTAGTTTGCGTTAACCTTAACAATTAAGTGAATGCAGAAATACTTTCATACTTTATTATTAAAGATGTACAAGCCGTAACAAAGACATGATCGAGAACAATTTTCAAACAGGCCACAATTGCAAGAACTGTTGTTTTCAACTTAAATTAGCCAGTTTAGTTGGATATGGGGTGGGGTGGGCTGTAGTGTGGAAGGGTAAATATGAAATTCATGAACTAGAAAAAAACAAAGAAAAATAAATTGCTGAAAACTTTTGAGATTTATAAAGAAATTAAAAAAGAAAAATGTTCAAAGAGGAAAAGCCTGATCGTTTTCATATTTAGGAAAAAAGGTTTTCCTTTGAAAATTTGAAATAATATACAATCTATATTAATCCCAATTCCAGTGCTTGACAAAATGTCTTAAAAAATTTAAAGATTATATTTAATCATAAAAACAATAATGAATAGTGGATCGGTTTTCTACTATATTGAAACTAATAGGTTTCACATGTCTTGGCCTGTACATCTTTAATTTGTTACCCTTCTCTGGACTGAAAAGAAAACACTGCCTAACAAAACTGATGGCATTCTTTTAAAACTGCTCTTTAAAATTTTAAAATCGTTTGGGCTTTTGCGAAAACCATTGCTGATCACAATTTGATGTCTCACAATTTCCTGCAAAAGCCTACTTATCAGTCAAAACCAAAAAACAGCCTTTGTGTCTTTAAGAAGGGAAAACCCCCACCTTTAGTCAAATTTAAGTAACCAATTATGTGTTGTATATAGTTAAGAATAAATCAGGCAAATTAAAAAGTGTGAAGTATATAGAACAGAATGCCTTCAGCTTATTAACGTCCAACTGCTCGCTACACACATGCACACAGCACTCGTCAAGTGGTACATAAATGTATATTTTTATATAAATAACCGGTCCAGCGGTAATGCAGGACTAGGTTCAGTGAAGCCAACAGATGCTAACTTTCTTCTGCGTGGAGGTCTCAAGGATCCGCAGGCCATCAGCAACCACGTTGACTTTCTTGCGTACCCTGAGACGAAAGGGATGGGCAATTACTAGTCTCTTTCTAAACCATCACAAGGCACACAACTCACGAAAAAAAATGAGCTATTTTTTTTTTTTTTAACCAAACCATATCCAACTTATTGAAATTTAAAAATATTTATAATATTAATAATAATAATAATAAGTTACTATCAAATGTCCTCTGAAGACTGAAGTACAGACAAAAATTTAATTTAAAATATAATAATTTCCTGATTTATTTAATCTTAAAATAAAAAATAAAAATGTTAATATGCAAAATAGTTCATAGCAATACGAAAATTATTTTAATGAATTTTTTAAAATTTGTTCTGTCTAAAAAGGCAGTGTTGTTGTAATAATGTTATTGTGAAACAATGTACCAACTGAATCTTGTCGACATTTATTTGTACCTTCAAGTTGGATCAAGAAAGCCAAGTTCAGGAAACAAGGTGAACATGATACAGAACTTGAATCTATGATGAAAATAAAATCTCATTGAGAAGCACATCTAAATCTTTAAAATGTTCACTAAAAATAAGTAACAGTTAAATTTAAGCATGCCAAATCCAAGATAGACGATGTAATTAAATATATTTATTTCCCGAATTCTAACTCTCGAAGTGCAACATTAAAATAGTTATCTACTAAGAAATGGTGTCCCTAAATCAAAAAATGTTTGTTAATGGCTATCGATATTGTTTTTTAAACAGTTCAAACAGGGCTTCTAGAAGATGGTAGTGATTTTAAAGATACATGTAAGGCTAGTGACTTTTGAAAATCATTGATCACATGGCTAGTGAATTTTTTTAATCAGTAATTATTTTATGCAATATAAAGTTATGCAACCCATGATCCATTGGTGCTTACATGTGATAACATTGAAATACCAAAATAAGGATTATCAATTTACGACTTCTCTTGGGCTACTAGAATAGTGTAGCTCCACTACCATGGCTGGTAATTTTCAAAGTAGAGCTATATGCTTAACTGACCATGCTCAACGACTACCGGAAAAAAGAAAAGAAACAAAGATATCCAGTTTTTGGCTCAAATCTTGGTTGGGGATGAAGCTCTATCAGGGTTATGGATTGAAATTTCAGATTACTGTTGTTATAAAAGTAGGGCTAGTTGATGTTGAATCATGGCTAGTGAATTTTGAAAACCATTGATCCCATGGCTAGTGAATTTTAACAAATTCTAGAAGCCCTGGTTCAAAAGACCTTTCTTTGTGGAATAACTAGTAATATTAAATATTTATAAACTGAACATTAAACAAGAATATAAAATTGTGGCATTTAGATGAAATAGACATCTGGGCTTGGAAATGAAAGTACACATGGTTCTTAAATAATGCTAGGTTTATGCTGTACTTCTATGAGCGAGCTTAGTAAACATGTCATACAAAAAAAGAAAGTTTATAAGGTGTTGTTCTGTTATTCAAGATGAAAATTATCTGGGTCATCAGATTTTATTTTCTACCCAAATGCATAGAGCGATATTAGATATTCTGAATGCAGGAGTCAATAGAGATATTCATCTGCCACCAAGCAGCATGAGTCACAGGTTTCACATTTAACTTATTTACCCAATAACGAAACAATATTTACGGTTAGTTTTATAGATATAGAATGGCAAGATGTATACTCCTATTCCAAAGAATGTAAATAATAAGAGAAATTAAATTATTGCGAAAGTATGTGTACTTGAAACATTGTAAATCCAAATTGAAACTAACAAGTTCTTCAGGTTATAACCATATAAACGTTTGGTTCTAAATGCAAAAAACCCACCCCACATCAAACTGCTGGAATTATGATCATTCAACATTGCATAATAATTCCAACAACTGATCAATTTGGCAACTAAAACGGTCTATCAATTCAAGTAGATGGCACTTGGCAAACTACCATTTACACCCACCTCTGGCTAATAACTGCCCAATATGGGAAAATAAGAAAAATAACATGGGTCAAAGCCAGATATTAAATGCATCACTGCAAGTTTAATGTTATATTAAACAACAGTAACAACTTGTTTCAAAACAAATTTATTCATGCTAAATAATAGTATCAGTAGTAAAGAAATTCACCTCTTTTCTGTAGGGTGCCTCCAGCATTGCCTCTATGTCAAATTCTTCCGACATTGTTGTCGACCTAAAATACACAAAAAACAGGACACTTTAAAAATTAAAAATTTTAAATCTGGAAGTAAAAGCAATGATAAAAAGAAATATTAGATGTCTCTTGAAAACACATTTTTTTTAAAACCCAGGCAAAAATATGTACTCTTAAAAAACAAAATTTACTCCCACCTTTTAAACATTATTCATCAATAAACGTTTGATAGTCAGCACAGATGCATAGACATACATAAAATATTACAAAAAGGGAATTTTCACAAATGAATCATGTTGACATTTAATTACCATCCATTAATTTTTACAGATCACAATAAGCTCATATTGCCATGTGATTTCTTTTTTGCAAAAAGTTCTGATTATTCACAATGTGAAAGCTTTTAATTTGACTGTTCACTGCATTTTTCTGCAATGACGGTTGTACAAATCGGTTGTCTGCGTGCCCTTGACAAAAAAAATTTGTCATCTGAACTTTTATAGAACAAAATTTGTTTTAATAGGAAAATAATATAAAATATGGACTTGAAAATTAACCACCTTTTACTATTAGAATATGAAATTTAAACTTTAAAAAATAAGTCACCATTTTTTAAGGAACATACCATCATCAATAGTAATGTTCAACTGTCAATGTTTATTCACAGTAGGACGTGACAGTTATTCGTCAATTTATATTATTTCATTTGTGTTACAAAGAAGATGCAAGTTAGCTTAAGGGATCACGCCACTATTTCAGCCAATCCGATTGAAAAGAGTACCTGTTTTCTTTTCTTTATTCTGTTTGTGCCAGGGCTGATTTAATTCTTAGGATAGGCAA
>JAULBQ010254368.1:0-10158 GCA_032355525.1 Pachydermia laevis
GTACGTTATAAAGAAGACTTTGTCTCGGCGTGAGGGCTAACCTTCAATCGCGCCTGTAGAGGCGCTCCAACAGGGCCTGTTGGAGCGGGTCCACACCCGCGATCAAGGGATTGGCGAAAATAGAATCAATTTCTCCCTAAATCGCCAACAATTAGGCGCTGCAATCCCAAACCAACAAAGCACAATCCCCAGAGTGAACAGCACTCAGAAAAAGGGAACAAGTAGTCTAAGAAAAGGGCGCTACCCGCAACATAACCAGATTTACCACATAACCAGCACAACGCTCAAAAGGGAGCCGTATCTAAAAGGATACGAACAAGGACGAATAGTTATTGACGCATTTCGTACCGAGGAAAGATGCGGGCATGCAAGAACACTGGCATTTGTCGTTATGCCGGATCACTTCCACTGGCTGATAGAGCAGAGTAACCCGAGCAAGTTATCGATCGTTGTCGGCAATGTAAAAGCCCGCGCTTCGAGAAAAATAAATCGATCGCTGAAGCATTCCGGTTCGATTTGGCAGCCGGGTTTCTATGATCGCGCGATTCGGCGGGATGAGGATATCGCGGCCATCGCCAGGTACATTGTTGCAAACCCGTTGCGGGCTGGGTTGGTTAGTCGCATTGGCGATTATCCGTTGTGGGACGCGGTATGGTTGTAATCGAAACTTCAATCGCGCCTGTGGAGGCGCTCCAACAAAGCCATCACAGGCGCGATCAGGGATCAACGACGCTAGCGCAGATCGAATTCACCCAGGTTTGGCTGCGCCTTTATCGCCTCCAGTTGCGTGGCCATGCCATTTTCGAATTCTCTGATGATTGCCTTGAATTCAGGTTCGTCTCTTAATGATGCCAGCCCCTCGTCGTGCAGAGACCATTGAGCGCCGGACCTCCATCCCTGGTCGATGGCAATACGAAGTTCCGCTAAAGCGGCCTCTTTCTCTGAATTCAAAGCGAGTAGCTCAATATAGACAATCTCCAATAAATCTCCATACACTCCGGGTACTTGCGTTCTTCGATACCAGGCAAGTGCGGCATCGATTAGCACATCGGCCGCGTCTGATTCACCGGAACGCCGTAACAACAGTGCCAGGTCTGCAGCGATACCTGCGTTGTTGACACTAATAACCGGGTCGGCGTCGAAGAGTCTCGGTCGGCGCTGCTCATACTGCGCGCGCGCACTTTCGTAATCGCCGCTCTGCAATGCGCGATCACGAATCACTCGTAAGAGAATCAAGTCTGATTCCCAGCGATCGTCCACGCCGATATCAAATGCCCGGCTCGCGACGGCGAACGCTTTATCGTGTTGGCCGCGATGTGTGAAAATTATTGCATCGCACTTAAATACTACGGGTTCGTCCGGGCCGATTGATCGCGCCAGCCTCATATAGCGATCGGCCCACTCCGGCGCCCCAAGGTTCTCCATAAACAGGCCGGCGTGGGCAATAGACTCGTAATCTTCCGGGTCCAATTCGAGTATCTTGACGAACCATGGCCACGCCAGGTCAAATCGCCCCATCGATAAATATGCTTGTAAGATGCCCACGCTGCCATAAACGCCGTCAGCATCGATTTCCAGAGAACGCAGCGCATACATCTTTGTGCGCTGCGCGTGACCAACGTACATTTCCGATTTGCCGATTTCGAACAGAACTGACACCGACAACGGATCGGCTACAAGCGCGCGCTCCAGAATCGGTATCGCTTCTTGCGGTCGCCCCGTTATTCGAAGGTAGGTCCCATATGCGAGCAAGCTGCCCGAATCAGCAGGAGCAAGCTCCAATGCCCGTTTGAATGATGCTTCCGCTTTCTCAATATTTCCAGATCGCCAATGCAGGTTGCCTTGTTGCGCATGTGCTTCCGCTAATTGCTCATTGATCTGCAATGCCCTGGAAACGGCAGGCTTGGCGACATCGATGTACTCATCAAGGGTAATCATTCCCGTTTGCAACATCTGCGCGTTTATGGCGGCGAAAGCCGCCCATGCATCCGCATAATTCGGATCCAGTGCAATCGCCTTTTCCAGGTATCCGGCTGCCCGTCTTTCCGATTCGAACGAACTATGTCCCGCCAATTGCCGGCCAAGCATGTAGAAACGCAATGCCTCGGTATTTTCAGTTGGAACGGCGTCGAGCAGGTTCTCGTCGCTTTCCGAGAGTTCCGCGTGCAGTGATGCTGCAATTGTTCTGGCAATCTCGCTTTGCACTTCAAAAATATTGCTGGCACTAAGCTCGCGGTCATAGGTGGTTGCCCACAGATGGTCTTCCTGAGCCGCATTAATAAGCTGTACGTTTATTCGCAGGGTATTCCCGGCACGTTGCACCTGGCCTTCAAGCACGGTTGCAACACCGAGCAAGGTACCAATCTCCGGGATGCTGAGTCCGTCCGCCAGATTCTCAACCGACGTTCTGGAAATGACTCTAATACCGCCGATCTTCGACAGCAACGTAAGCAACTCGTCATGCACTCCGGCCGCGAAAAATTCTGCGTTCTCCTCGGCCGCACTTCGATTGGCGAAAGGCAAAACGGCGATTGACTTGTCCTGAATCGCCACCTCCGTCTGCGGCAAGGCGTCGTCTCGCAAAAACTCTCTGGCACTTAGAGATACGACGGCAACGACAAGCACGCCGATAATGATGTAATTGATCTTTTGACCGGTTCGATCCGTTATCGACTCGCCCGGTGCGACATCGCTGGTTCGTTTTATGCCCTCAGGCGTTGCTTCATATGCCCAGGACAGTATCAGAGCAATCGGAAAGCCGAGCAGCAAAAATGCCACCAACATTGTGGTTGTCCACTCTGGCAATCGCAACGCCGGGAACATCACGTCGCCTATTTGCATCAACAACCAACTAACGATCAGGTATATCGCCGCAACGCGAAACACGTTGCGACGCTTTAACTCCTGAATGAATGATCCGGCCATGTGATTCTCCCCGGGGCGAAGAGTAGCAAGTTTGCAGATCAATCGGGCGATAAAGCAATCGCGCCTGTAGAGGCGCTCCAACACGGCCATCAAGGGCGCGATTGCTACTTTGGGCAATTGGAAGTCTTTGCCGCGAATTTACTGAGGTCAGCGAGCTATCGACTTACTCGCTAATTAATTCGCTGTTGCGCAGTCGGATTCGCAGCACTTCGATTTCTTCCATCAGGTCGAGCGCCAGCGCGACGCCAGCTAGATTAATTTCGAGATCGCGCTGCAAGCGCCGCGCGCATACGGCACGTGAAAGATGGACGGCCGAAAACTGCCATTGGCTCCGGTTTCTGCCAGCCGGCTCCAATATGCCCTCGTCGACCAGCTCGATGACCCATTCGACACGCGTGGAGCAGGCCTCGCTGATTTCTGTCAACGACAAATGCACCTGATCATCGAGCAAAGTGCCACTCAGTAGTTTCGTTTTCATGATCCGGATACCTCCAGATGCCCGCGTGGGTTGTAGGGCATATCCTGTTGCATTTTTTTATAGAGCGCCTTGTCAGCATCACTTGTTGCCGGCGGTAATGTGACGTCGATGGTTACGAAAAAATCACCGGGCGAGCTAGCCGGAATTCCTCGACCTTTCAGGCGCAACTTCTTGCCGCTTGCCGAGCCGGCAGGAATCTTCAAATCGACCGGTCCGGCAGGCGTTGGTACTTCGATCGTTGCTCCCAGGGCGGCCTCCCATGGCGTAACTGGCAGGCTCAGGGAAATATCTTTTTCTTCCGGTCGATAGAAGCGATGCGGTCTGAATTCGACTTCCAGATAAAGATCGCCGGCTCCGCCGCCACCATGTCCTGGAGAACCCTGACCGGTCAGACGAATCCTTTGTCCTTGCATCACCCCTTTGGGAATTTTCACATTCAATGTTCGTTCTTTGGTGAAGACGTGGCCGTTCTCATCCAGCTCTGGTGCGCGCAGGCTAATGGCACGCTTCGCCCCGCTGTAGGCATCTTCGATATCGATTAACACCTTGGCATGATGATCTTCTCCACGGGCTTGAAAGTGGCGTCCTGCATGCGCGCCTTGACGGTATCCTGCGCTGCCTCCAAACAATTGCTCGAAGAAATCGCTGTACGCCCCGGCATCCGCGCCGTCGAAGCCGCTCCCGCTGAATTCGAACCCGCTGCCCCAGTCCGGCGGTGGTTTGAAGTCTTGCCCCGTTTTCCAGTCGGCGCCAAGCTCATCGTAGGCGGCTCTTTTCTCCGGGTCTTTCAACACGGCGTAGGCCTCGCCGACCTCTTTGAATTTGACCTCGGCATCCGGCTCTTTGCTAACGTCAGGGTGAAATTTGCGCGCCAGTTTACGGTAGGCGCGTTTGATTTCGTCCTGGTTGGCGCCCCGTTCGACGCCCATCAGTTTGTAGTAATCCTTGTAGTCCACGTTGTTCCTCGCTTAGTACTGACAAGATGAGGTGGCTGCAGAGTTTTTCAATAACCGGATGTATTGGATTTACTTCACATACGCAAGCATACTCGCGCGCTTCGAGACAACGTGCAATCTCGGATGAGATTCAATGCCCAATCGTGAAGTTGAAATTGCAATTATCGGTGCCGGTGTAGCCGGTATCGCCACCGCCTTTTACCTGTGCACTAAATTCAAAATGCAGTCGGTGTTGCTCATTGATAGCCGGCCGCCGATGAGCTTCACCAGCGCGCAGTCGGGCGACAATTATCGAAACTGGTGGCCACATCCGACGATGGCCGATTTTACGAATTACAGCATCGATCTAATGGAGCAACTCGCGCTCGAGTCTTCGAACGTTTTCGCTATGACCCGCCGTGGATATGTTCTGGCCACACGTCGCCCGGACGTCGACAGCCTGCTTGGCGAACTTCGCGCGTGCTTCAGCGAGTCGGAGAAGAACGGCATTCGATTCCAAAGCGATTCTTCATCCGGTTCCTACGAGCCACCGATTTCCGCTGACTGGCAGAATGCAGCAGACGGTGTTGATGTCATCTCGAATCAGAAATTGATTCGAGAGACGTTTCCATCTTTTAGCAAGGATATCGCTAACGTCATCCATATAAGACGCGCAGGCAGCATTAGCGGCCAACAAATGGGCCAGTACATGCTGGAGCGAATCCGGGATGCGGGAGGCAAACGCGTTTCCGGCGAAGTTGCCGGGATTGAGCACAACGGAAAGTTCACGATCGATATTAACGGGTCCAACGGTCGCCAGCAGATCACCGCGGATATCGTCGTTAATGCGGCGGGCCCGTTCGCAAAGGACGTCGCAGCCATGCTCGGCACTGATCTGCCAATCGAAAATATATTCCAGCAGAAAATTGCCTTCGACGACGAGCTAGGCGCGATTCCAAGAGACCTGCCGTTTTCAATCGACCTGGATGAGCAGACGCTGGACTGGTCGAATGACGAGCGCGAGATGCTGGCCGAAGATCCTGAATTGGCCCGGCTGACGCGACCGATTCCAGGTGTTACGCATTGTCGTCCGGACGGCGGTGACTCTGGTACCTGGGTCAAGCTGGGGTGGGCCTATAACAGCGAGGTAAGCAAGCCGCAGCAGGAGCTAGTTAACGAGCCACTATTCAACGATCAGTTTCCTGAAATCGTATTGCGTGGAGCCGCGGCTCTGAATCCATCGTTGAGGCAATACTCGGAGTCTTTCCCGACTCGCTGGGCTCACTATGGCGGCTACTACCCAATGACAAAGGAAAATTGGCCGCTGATTGGTCCTTGCGGCGCTTCGGGATCGTATATTGTTGGCGCGCTGTCCGGTTTTGGCAGTATGTCGGCCTGTGCCGCCGGCGCCATTGGTGCTGCCTGGATTGCAGGGGGAGACCTGCCCGATTACGCGACTGAACTCAGCCCGGCCCGGTATGACGACAAGAAATTGATGGCAGAGCTCGAATCCCTTGCAAACAAAGGGATTCTGTAAGGTTCTTGGCTGAGCGAAGCACTCAAATAAGGCGCAAAGAGCGTTTGTGGCGGATTCACTCGCTGGATCGCGATGTGTATACTCGCTGATCAGGCCTGAATAATAATTACATATAGAGAGACCAGACTATGGCTATTGCCGATCTATCCAGCGTATTAAAGATTTTTGGTGAGTCTTCGCCAAATGAAGACGAGCAGAACGCATTGTATGGGGAGGCGCTGCTGATGACGCTGGCGCGGGCCTCAAGTGCCGACGCAAACATTGACCCTGCGGAGATTTCAACAATCCAGGGCATCGTCAAGCGTGAGACCGGTGAAGAAGTCAGCTCGCAGGACGTCAGACGGGCGGCTCGCACAGAGCTTTACGAAACAACGCCACTTCGAAAATACCTGCGCAGCATTCAAGGCAAGCTGCGAGAGGAAGACCGACGTAACATCGTCACCGCGTTAGCTGAAGTAATTAACAGCGACTGCAAGGTCAGTGTTTTGGAGATCGACTTCTTTAATCGGGTTGCCGACGCATTGCGTATAACTCCGGCTGAGCTTGCGGGCTTGCACGGCTGATTGACAGGCCGGCGCTCAGGGGCAAATTATGATCGACCTCTACACCGCGCCAACACCAAATGGTTGGAAAGCGTCGGTTGTTCTTGAGGAACTGGAGCTGCCGTACAACGTCAAACGCGTAAATATACTGGAGGGCGATCAGCGCCACCCGAATTACATCGCGCTGAATCCAAACGCTCGCATTCCGACCATCGTCGACAATGATGCCGAGGGCTTCGTTGTATTTGAGTCCGGCGCTATCTTGCTGTATCTCGCTCAGAAAACCGGTAAGTTAATTCCCGGCGATGCCAAAGGATCGTCCCTGGTAACGCAGTGGCTCATGTTCCAGATGGGCGGACTGGGCCCGATGATGGGCCAGGCAAACGTTTATTTTCGTTATTCAAAGGAAAAGTACCAGCCAGCGATCGATCGATATCAAAATGAGTCCAAGCGTTTACTGACGGTGCTTGATGCACGCTTGCAAGAGCATGAGTATCTTGCCGGCGACTTCAGTATCGCGGATATTGCGAACTGGTGCTGGGCACGAACCCATGTCTGGTCCGGAGTTGATGTCAGTGACTTGCCAAACCTGCAGCGCTGGCTCGATCAAATGGAGCAACGACCGGGCTGTCAAAAAGGTATCGCGGTTCCCGAGGACCTGAGTGCGCTGCTGAAAGACGAGAATGATGAGGATCGCGACAGTTTCATTTCAGGCGCGCGAACCATGGTCACCGACTAGGCTTTTTGCCTGATCGCCCGATGTTACGGCGCCTGTCAAAAATTCTGGGCATTCTGCTACTGGCCTTCATCTTGCTCGTTGGTGGATTCCTCGGTCAGGCGCACTGGCAAGTACGCCAGGTTCAAACACCACTACCCACGATCGCCGATATCCGTTCAATGCTTGGACAGGAAGCGGTGAGTCGAATAAGTGTCATAAACACGGGCACACAAAATGTTCCCGAGAAGGGTGTGTTGGCTTACCCGTCATTCGTTCTGCAATGGGACGACAACAGGATACTGCTGATTGATGTTGGCATGACGCCGGATGGTGCCAGAAGATTTGGCCAGCTTATTGAGAGTATTGCCAATGCCGATCCTGTGATACCGCATGGTTCCGTGAGAGATCAGCTGGGCGAGTCCATTGCAGACGTTGCGGGCGTTGCTTTTACTCATCTACATGAAGATCACACCAGCGCATTGCACTCCTTGTGCGTTGAAAGTGGAAGAAGTATTCCGCTGTTTCAGACAACGCAGCAAACAGACATGCAAAACTTCTCGACCGAAATCGGCAACGCCGCGATCGAGAATGCTGCCTGCATTAGTCGATCACGCTTGCCCGGTGACGGCCCTTTGCATTCGGTCCCTGGCTTCCCCGGGTTGCTCGCGTTTCCAGCCGGCGGCCATACGCCCGGCAGCACGGTGTATTTTGTCCAGGTTGAAAACACGCTATGGGTGCTCGCCGGTGACATCACGAATGCGAAGATTTCGATAACCAACAATATTCCAAAGCCGCTGTCATACAGTCTGTTCGTCACGCCTGAGGCCACCGGCCGCCTGGAATCGTTGCGAATCTGGCTTGCAGAGTTGGATAGTGACCCAACAATACGTGTGCTTGTGTCACACGATCTTGTGGCGTTGCAGGACTCACACATTTCTATAATGAAAGGCTCGAACTCAATATGACACAGCTGTCGGCGAACGGACTTAAGATTGAGTACGACGAATTCGGAGCGACGGAGTCGCCTGCAATTCTGCTCATCATGGGTCTGGGAACCCAAATGACCGCCTGGTCTTTGCCCTTTTGTGAGCGCCTGGCTGGATACGGCTACCGGGTCATTCGATTCGACAATCGAGACGTCGGACTGTCGAGTAAATTTCACGGCGAGAAAGCGCCGGGACTTGCCCGCTTCGCGTTTACCCGAATGCTCGGTCTTTCGCTGAAGGTTCCGTACACGTTGGACGACATGGCCGATGATGCCGTCGGCGTCATGGACGCCATTAATGTGGACGAGGCGCATATTGTAGGTGCGTCGATGGGCGGCATGATCGCCCAATTAATTGCCGGTCGATTTCCCGATCGCTGCATGTCGTTGACCTCAATAATGTCAACGAGCGGCGATCCTTCCTTGCCCGCAGCTAGTGCCGAAGTTCGAAAGATGTTGCTCGCGCCGCGACCGGACGCGTCCAACCCAGAAGCTGTTGTGCAGCGAATCATGCACAGTTACAAAACGATTGGCAGCCCGGGATTTCGCCGAAGCGACGAAGAGTTGCGTAAGTTGGCCGAGGCCAGCATTGCACGTAGCTACTATCCGGAAGGCTTCATGCGACAAGTTGCTGCTATAGCTGCCAACGGCAGCCGAGTTGAATTACTAAAGCGGATTCTTGCGCCTACCCTTGTAATCCACGGTAAAGAGGACCCACTGGTCCCGGTCGAGTGCGGAATACATACGGCCGAGCAGGTACGCGCGGCGAAGCTGGAGTTGATCGATGGCATGGGTCATGACCTGCCGCCGTTACTAAGCGATCGACTCGTTGATCTGATCGCCGACCATGTCAGTTCGGCAGCCCCGACTAGTCAGGAAGATTCTCAAGCAAGAAGCGCCTGACGTTCTCGCCCATTACGCTGCGAATCTCGTGTTCCGAAAACCCTTCGTCCATCATCGTCTGCGTGAGAATGGCGAGTTCAGAGGAATCCAGGCGGGTTGTAACGGCACCATCGTAGTCAGAACCGAGCGCAACATGATCGACGCCCATTAGATCAATGGCGTATCGAATAGCACGCACAATGCCAAGCGGCGAATCATCACACACGGCGGCATCCCAAAAGCCAACGCCCAAAATCCCGCCTTTATTCGCTATCTCCTTCATGAGCGGGTCTTCGAGGTTCCGAGCCGTGTCGCAGACACCTTTGACGCCGCCATGTGACAGGATGACCGGTCGCTCTGACATCTCAAGGACGTCACGGACCATCTCGGGCGAGGCGTGAGCAACGTCGATGATCAGCCCCAGTTTGCCTGCACGTTCAATGACCTGTTTGCCAAATGGCGTCAGGCCTTCGCCGCTGATGCCGTGCAAAGAACCACCCAGTTCATTGTCGAAAAAATGTGTCAGGCCGGATATGCGCAGGCCTTGCTTAAACAGCCGATCGAGGTTTTCGATATCACCTTCGAGCGGGTGTGCTCCTTCTATCAGGTAGACGCCCGCGGTTACATTCTCTCCACCGTTACGTCGTTCAACGAATGAGCGCATATCGGACTTTGATTGAATGACAACAAGCTGGCCTTCGCTAAGCTCTGCGAACGCCAGCAATTTTTCAAGTTGATACCGCGCTCGCTCATAAAGGCTGCCCCAGGTTGCGATGGGCCAGAATTGAAAAACGGCGAGCTTCGTAATGTTGTCGGAGTCGCCGGTGTTTTCATCATAGTTTTGTCCCGACGGGCTTTTGGTTGTTGCCGAGAAGACCTGCAGGGCGACGTTGCCCTCCTGTAGTCGTGGCACGTCGATGTGGCCTCTATCGGATCGTTGCAAGAGATCGCGTTTCCAGAGCAGCGCGTCGCTGTGCAGATCGGCGACGAATAACGACTCGTGGAGACGGGCCGCATCGGGCCGAATCTGATACGCGGCATGGGGCAGGACAACATTCATCGAGTTTTCGGCAAGAGCCGGAAGAAACCAGTGAATGAATGCCACGCCCAACAGGACAACTGCGGCCAGTACTTTCAAGATTGTATTTCGCATAAC
>JAULBQ010255477.1:0-10151 GCA_032355525.1 Pachydermia laevis
TAAGGGTTATGCTTATGAAGAGCATTTCTTTCCTCATGACGTTAAGGTAAAGGATATGTCAACGGGTAAAACTAGATATGGATTGCTCCGAAGTCTAGGTATGACTAATATCAAGGCTTTAGTCCGTACACCTTCTGTAGCTAATGATATCGAGGTAGTGAGAAGTGTTATTAGAGGTGGTGGTCTGTATGTAGATATGGAGAAAGCTAGCTATATAGTGGGTATGTTCGGGCGTTATACTAAGAAGTGGAACGAAGTGTTAGGGGTATTTGACACTAAACCATTGCATGATGAGTGGTCTAATCCTGCTGATGCACTACGTTATCTGCTGATAGGGTTGCGTTTGGATAGTGGAGGTCCTAGAAAGGTTAAACGTAGGAGACGTAAGAGGAGTGGTATGAGATTGTAGGCTTTTCTAGCTGATAGGGCTTTTCTAGCTGATAGGGCTATTAGGGCTATTAGTCTAGCAGCCTATAGAACCTATGGTGAAAAATTTTCGGCAGAAATTTATCAGGCATGCAAGGCTACTGACACACGCACTCCACAGCTACCTTGACCCCTCCAACTAATTCTAACAGCCTACCATAAATTTAAACACTAACAGCCACACACACACAACAACACAGCACATTATAGGATAGATATGATAGCAACATCAGCCCTATTCAGCTAACCTTAAGCTACTCTCGCTATAATCGCACCCGCATTACATTATATAACACGACATGATAAACCTATCAGCTAGATTAAGCTAGAACTAAGCTATAACTAGCTATACTTAGAACATAAAGGATATACAATGAGAACACTACAAGATATGGAAATGACACTACAAGGTATGGACACGACAGGTATGAGTTTTGGAGCTAGTAGGTTACTAGACACTTTAAATATGATAGTAGAGCAAGGCAGACCATACGCAGTTAGTGAAGATGGTACTTTCACTTATGACTTTAGCTTTGGCGACTTACAAGCAGTTATCTATCCTCATACAGAGGGTGTTTGGTTTCTATCTATTGGGCTAACTGATGATGGGCATATTAACCTAGCTAGAACTAACAGTGAAGACAGAGACGAACTAGAACGATTTGAAGGTGCTAACTATGACGAGTGTAGAGGTTTCTAAGCTAGAACTAAGTTAGAACTAGCTATACTTAGACATAACAAACTAATAGGAGGCGACACCATGAATACACGACATTCAGATGATGGTTATATCAACTTTAGACCATAAATGACTTATAGGGCTATCATATAATGATAGTCTTTTTAAGCTATTACAAGGAGCTAAACTATGAAGAAGATAACAGACATGAGAGCTATGATAAAATACTTTGTGGCTAATGGGTGGTACATTCACAGCCAGAAAAACCACTACAAGTGGCGACATGAGTTATACGGTCAATACACGACAGCAAAGACACCTAGCGATAATAGGGCTTTTATGAACAACATTAAGAACATAGACAAGCTAAAACTAGCCTATGAAGCTAAACAGCCCAACTAGAGGATAAAAGCAAGGATTATATAGGAAATATATAAAAGTTTTGTCTTTATATATTACTATATATTCTTCACAATCTATCAAGAAAAAACTATAGAACCTATATAAATGCAACTAATTACATAAACCTAGTTTGTATAGTTAGTAAACAGCACTAAAGCCTAGTTTAAGCAATTCTTAGTTACTATACAAACTATAAAGGAAACAACCTATGAAGAAAAAGACCCTAGAGAAGTTTATTAAGCTAAACAGCGTTAATGGTTTATACACCTATGAAAAAGACAGAAAGGTATTAGGTACATATAAAACATTAGATGAGGCACTAGCCCATAAAGCCCTAACAGCTACTAGCACAGCTAAGACTTTAGACAATGCACAGCTACAACTAGCCGAAGCACAACTAACAATTAGAACACAGCTAAGAGAACTAACAGCCCTAAAGTCACTATACAATAAAGAGGAACTAACGACACTAACCAAGCTACAAAGTCAAGTAAACTTATTAAAGGACACACTAGCTAAAGTAGCTACTAATCCTAATAAAGCAAACTTAGCCGAAGCACTAAAAACACTAAGTTACTTTTAAGAAAGACTTAGCTATAATAAACTATTAAAAGGATTAACATGAAGATGACTAAAGACGATTATCAAGAACTAGCTAAACGTATTGAGGCTAAATATGAGTTTTTTGGCTCTAAGCTAACGCAGAACATTATTAGACAATACCAAGCTAACAAGCGTTTCAAAGATTATAGGGTGGCTTTCATGTGGGCTACTTTCCACAATGTAAAGGCTAAACTAGACCTAGCTTATCTAAACGATAGCCATATCCAAACAGCCCTAAAAGCTATTCACAAAGACTTAGGTCTTTTATATCCATAAGAAAGGAACACCGACCAATGACACCCGAAGAACTAGACACAGCGACTAACCTACTCTTAACGCTAAGAGAGGTACAAGGAGCTACACAAAACAACCAAGAGTTAGCTTTCTACTATAGAGGGCAAACATTAACCTTTCACGACTTGCAAACTTTCGTAGAATGGTACACTAGAAGACTTAAGCCACAAAGCTTAGATTAAGGAACAAACAGCTATAATATAACTATAGATTGATAGAGAACTAAACGCTTTAAACTTTAAGCCCTTAGTTTTCCTTTCAGTCAATGACTGACAAATTTCAAAGACCCTAGTTAAAGATGAAAAACTCTTTAGACCTTTATAGGTGGCACAAGGAACTAAAAATGGCAATTAAAAAATCAATGGAAAGCCTAGTAGCTTTTATGGCACTAACAAGCACTTTAACAATGACTGTAGCTGAACTGAACGCAGACCCTAAGTTTATTAAGCTAGTAACAGCTCAAAAAGGTGGCTTTAGTGGAGAAGACCAATTTGTAACTGTAGATGGTGTTAAAGTAGGTCGTGTTTGTGCCTTAACAGGTGGTGTATTTGCACACGATAACAGCGACAAAGAAGTTAGTTACTTCTATAAAAACGGTAGCTATATGATTGGAGCAGAAGTGCTTAAGGCTAATGAGCGTAAAGCGTGGGAGCTACAGAAAGAGGACGACTTGCAAGAGTTAGAAAACCTTATGATGTCAGAAGATGACAGCGAACGCATTACACCTAAAGAGTGGAAACTTAGAGCTACAGAAGTTAATGCTCGTGAGTTTGACTATACTATGTCGGACGAAGATAAAGCTATGCTTAATGACACTTTCGGAGCTTGTGCTACTAAAGCAGAATTTGAGACAGCATATAATAACGGAGACATTGAGCCTTTCGTTACCTATGCAGAAGAAATCAAAGCTTTAAGAGACTTAGCACCTAAACGTGTAGTAGTTGAAGCTACAGAAGATGAAGCAGAACAAGCTTAGTTTTTAGAGTTACTAGCCTAACAGCTAGTAGCTTTTTAAAGCTAAACAAGCACTTAGCTAAACTTTACACAAGGAAATTATAATGAACGACACCTTAGAGAAAGCACGACATATTAGCAGACTATACACCTACCATAAGAGCCTAGACAAAGCACTACACGAGCTTAACAAGGCACGACATAGACCTAACCTACTTATGGAGGCTTTACAGCTTAACGAAGACCAAGTAGACTATGCAGAGGCACACTTAAGCAAGGAGCTAGACAGCACACAAACACAGCTAAAGGAGGCTATTAATGGTTAATGACCCTAGAAACTTCACTATTGAAGGACAGCAAGTAGGTTGCGAAGGACTAAGCGAAACACCAACTAAGGAGACTATCGCTAACTACATCAGGCTACACGAAGTAGCACCTATCGGAGTTAGTATCGTACATAGTAATGCTAAGAAACAACTTAGCCCACCTAGCGAAGAGGGTACAATGAGAAACTTATATAATATGTTTACAGCCCTATATAATCAAGGAGCGAACTAATGACTATTTTAAGCAAAGATGGACACAAGACCTTTTATACCTTAGAGACTAACCAACTTAGCAGACCTATCGACAGCAAACTATTTGCTATCGACCTTAAGCAAGTTAGCACAGTTGCACAAGTTGCAAGATTAGCTAACCTAGACAATGAGACTTTTAAACTTATGAGCCAAACACAAGGAGCGTTAAAATGTTAGAAGTAACAGCACTAACTAGCCAAGCCCACCGAGTATATGACACGGGATTTTTAAACTATGTTTTAACTAACCTAGCTAACAAACCAACTATTAAAGCGTGGACTACATACCTACAGAAAGAGCCTATCGCATATCACGAGAACACGACAGAGTGGGAGCTACAGCAAACAGAGAAGACCGAAGAAAACCCTTTAGGGCTACACTTAGTTTATGATGATGGCGAGGCTACAGAAGTCTATATCCCTACCCTAGAAATTAAGCTAAACAAGGAGACACTATATCACAGCCTAAAAGCCTCTAATAGTTACTTCTTTGAAGTGTTACCTAATAACCGATTAAGGGCTATCTATGTTGATTAATAGATTAAAGAGACACCACAAGCAACGGACTAAGCTACAAGCAGAAGTTAGAGACTATGTGAATAGTTATGTTAATAAGGGAAAGCTAAGTGAACATAACACGAGTGTCTTTACAGTTAATGACACCACTTTCTACTTAGGCTCTTACAAGTCTATTACTGATATTAAGCCCGAAGGGTGCGATATGACTATGCCGACTACAGTTGAAGAAATGCAACTAAAGATTAATAGAGCTAAAGAGGCTCTAAAGTGTGCGAGACAAGCCCACTTAGCTTTACTATATATTGGAGGTTATAACTTATAATGACTATAGATGAAATTGAGCAAGGAGAGTATGCCACAAGGGTTAATAATAGATGGGGTGGACGCAGTAACGGACACTTAGCTATAGGACGAGACGAGAGCAATAGACTAGCCTACTATGATAATGGCAAGTTTAGCTCACACGTTAGACAGAACAGCACAGCATATACCTATGACGATTTTGAGCTATGCACTATTAAAGCACAAGGAATTACCATGAAGTACGAAGAATTAGAGATTGTAGTAATTGAGAGTACAAACGTAGCTATTACACAGCATAAGAGCGAAGACGAAGCCCTAGAGCATATCGCTAACCGTTTAGATAAAAGCCCTCGCAGTAAGTTTAAAATGCTTAAGACCTATCAAGTTGTAGAGCCTATTAAAGCCGATTTATCTAAGCTAATTAGAAAGGTATAACATGAAATACTTACTATTACTATTATTAACGGCTACACTAGCACAAGCTTGTTTAACACCTCTTAAGCCCTTTCCACCTTTCGGGTGTAGCTACAGTAACGCAGTATTAATCACTAATAGTGATAATACTTGTTATTGGGTCTATATGAATTGTGGAGACTAACATGAGAGTTATCCTAGCTATGCTTATTGGGCTAACATTAGGTTTTATTGTAGGTGCTACTATTGACTTTTCAGCACTCAAACAGACAGCTACAGAGGTATATAAGGAGCTAGTAGCATGATAATACTACTACTATTTATTATCGTTATGATACTAGATACAGCCCTACTAAACGGTTTCTTTCTAAAGACACTATTTAGCTTTATGGTTGTAGGTGTATTAATAACAATAGTTTTAGTAGCTATAGGGCTAACTATAGCCTAACAAGAGCTAGACAGTCTAAAACTAGCCCTAAGTTCAAGCTCTAAAACCTTATGTAAGGCACACACAGCCTACACAAGAGACTTTAACTATTTAGAGATACAAAGATATGTCTAAAGATTTAAAGACCTCTTAAGCGATATATAAGCATAATATAAGTATAATGTTTATTAATAAATTAAAGGAATATAAATAAATGTACTCACAGCTATTAAAGAGAATAGAGAAGCCTACAGAAGACTATTATAATATTATCCTAGACCATAAGAAAGACATTATAGCTAGAGTTAAGAGTAAAGGACAAGTGCAGACAGCTATCGAACTAAATATGTCACAAGCTACACTATCCAACCAACTCAAGTTACTAACAGCCCTAGTAGATAAAGAGCATAGACGATATAACCTATACTATGTGACTTTTAAGAACGCCTCTAAGATAGGTATTACTAGCGATATAGCTAATAGACTTAGAAGTGTATCTAAAGCCCTAACTATAGAGACATGGGCTATGTCAGAGGCTACAGCTAAGGAGACAGAGAAGTCTTTAAAAGCTAAGTATGAAGGGCTATCATTTAAGCTACAATACCCACAAGATAGCCATAGAGCAGGTATAGGACAAGATAACTTAGCCGACTATGAAGACATAGATTGGGCTACTATTTGTAATACTAGAGAGGTCTTTGTAGGTAACATACTAACCGATATAGACCGAAAATACCTAGACTTTCTAGTAGCAGAAAAGGCTTAAACATGAACTTAGCACCTATAACAGACCTACAACCCTTTATAGATATGGAACTACATACTTGCCCTCTTAACGGTAAGGCTATAAAGCGTGATGAACACGGCAAGAAATTCGGCTACTCTTTCCCTAGTGATTGGCAGAGAGAACACAGCGAGGAACTAAACGAGCTATCAACTAAAATAGGTGGATTAATACCTATAGAGCTAGTTGCAATAGATTGTGATTGTAAAGCCTCTTATGAGTTGTTTAGAAACATAGACCCTACTAATACTAGCTTTATGGACAGCGTAGGCAAGTTAGACAGCAACGGACAGCCTTTAGAGTGTGGAACTATACTATATAAACGTAACACCGAGAGCCTAGCTAGTTTTAGAACTACTAATATTGACTATGATATAGACTACTATAGTGGTACAGGTATGGTATTTCTACCTACAGAGCCTAACGAGACTAAGACAACGTGGCTAGAGTGTCAAGAGACAGGAAAGATATATAACCACCTAGAGCAAGAAATTGTCTTTAAAGATATGCCTAGCTCTATTCGTAACGTATTGGAGCTAATGCACCACCAAGTAGAGAAGCCTAAAGAGATTTCAGCTACTAAAGTGGCACATAAGAACAGAGGCTTTCTAGCTAAGGCATTTGCAGACCTAGACTTCACTAAAGATAAGTATTATCCTATAGTAACTAGAATACTAACACCTCACGAGTACCGTAGTGACTTATACCACAAGCAAGGACACCTACACCCGAACGATACTATAGGGAGTGGGCATATGTACCTATTCAAGATAGCTTGTATCTTAGCTAGTGACAGTACAGTAGATAAAGGGTTATTTCAAGAGATTATTGACTATATCAATGACTTGTGGGACGACCCATACCCGACTAAAAAGCTAATAGGTACTATTACTAAGCCGATACTAACAGGGTCAGCTACTAATGCAAGTACGGGTCAGCCCTATTGGGAGTATGACGAGAATTGGGAGCTAGTGAGTGGTTTCTCTATAGTAACTAAGTTTGACAGTACGGTACTAGATGTTTTTTATGACGACATGAAGCGTACTTTTTACACCTATAATATGGTTAATGCAGACATACAACCTACAGCAGATAAGAATAAGCTTATCCAACACCTAAAGGTTATCGCACAAGGTAGAATTAAAGTGCAAGACCTAGAAGACGATATAGAGAACATTAGAACCAATACAGAGCCAACTAAAGACTTTGGCTACTATAATGACGATACACAGTTCAACCTATTCAAAGCTTCACCTGCCCTTAAGGTACTACATAACCCTGAGAGCCACGAGGCTAACTATAAGAGACCTAACGAGTTTATAGACTATATGCAACACTTTATCCCTGTAGAGGAGCAGAGAGAGTTTCTACTTAGCTTTCTAAAGACTAAGCTATTAACTTTCAAGTATAGCCCTATTGTACCCTATATACTAGGAGTACAAGGTAGTGGTAAGAACTTGCTAATAACTATACTTAAAGAGTTTATGGGTAGTAGGTATGTATTGAGTGATGTTAATGCAACGCAGTTCCTAGAGAAGTATAACGATTGGATTTGTGATAAGTATTTCATACAGCTAAACGAGTTAGCCGAGGGATTAACAGATAAACGCTCTAAGAGCCAAGCACAAGGACTACTAAAGAACTACACAGGGTCTAAAGAAGTAGAGATTAGAGCTATGAACGCTAATTACTTTACATACCCACAAACAGCTACATTTATAATGACAGCTAATAGTAATCCTTTAACTATAGATGATAACGATAGACGACTTCTGTACCTACAGACACCAAACACGTTCGACTTTAGCCCTCAATGTATGGCTTCAGACCCCGTAACGGTATACGAGGCTATTCTAGCTCAAACACTAGATATAGCTTATTGGTTAGCTACAGAGATTGAGCCTTTAAGTGATAGAGACTATATTAGAGCACCTGACTTAGAGGGTAAAGACGCAATTATCTTTGGCTCTATGAACACCTCTACTAAGATAGCGTGGGCATTAGAGAAAGGACACTTTGAGTTATTAGAGGACTTTCTTATTAGACCTGACACTATATTTGGTAAGGGTACAGATAAGCTATGGTTAGATGATATAGCTAGTGCATATAATGAACAGAGTGGCAATGAAGAAGCCGATAAGGTTATGAAGAACGCTATGAAGTCTCACGGCTTTCAAGCTACCTTTAGTACAGGTAACAAAGTGTACTATATGGTTAATAATCTAGGAGACTATTGCCCACCTAGAGAGATTATAGAAGATGAAACAGCAGAGGAGATAAGAACGTGAATGAAGTAGTAAGTGCATACGACCAACCTATAGAGTTTGTAGTAGGACACGCAGGAACAGGAAAGAGTACCAAGTTAGCTGATGAAGCCGACACTCATACCCTAGTCTTGACACCTACTCATAAGGCTAAGGACGTACTCTTAGCTAAAGGGCTAGAGAACGTAGTAACGATACACAGCCTATTAAAGCTAGTTCCTACTATTAATACAGAGTTTAGAAAGAGAGGACAGCTACAGAAGCTTAGACAGATAGGCGACTTAGACCTAAAAACGATTAATCGTATTATTATAGATGAATACTCTATGATACCTACTCATATTTTAGACCTACTATTAGACGTGCTACCAAGTACAGCTAAAGTAACTATATATGGAGACGCTTCACAGCTACCTCCTGTAGATGGACAGCCTATCAACCCTTATGACTACACAGAGGACGTAGAGGTACTAACTACACAGTATAGAGCCGAAGCACCCGAAGTTGTAGAGACATTTGAACGATTTGTCAAGTATATTGAGACAGGCGACCCTAAATGTGATTTAAGGCTAAACCCTGATATTAAGCACGGTAGTCTAGCTACATTTAACCCTGATACAGACCGTATTCTAGCCTTTACTAATAAGAGAGTAATAGAGCTAAACAAACAAGTGTCTAAAGGTGCAGATATTACTCTAGGAGACACTATTATAGCTAACACTCTAATGGGTACTATAGCTGATGCCAACCACGAACACCCTATTATCTTTCCTAAGTGTATTAGCAAGGGTAGACTGGCTGATGATTGGTACTCTAAGTCTCAAGACACTCTAAGAGAGATTAACAAGTACGGTACAGACGTTAGTGGCTATCTTATGTTCACAGTGGAGCTAGAAGAGGGTACGTTCAATATGTACACAGACCAAAACCACTATGAGAATAATAACAACTTCAAGAGTGAAGTAGAGGAGGTACAGCTAGACCTTATCCGTACACACAAGCTATCGGCTGATGAGAACTTAGCTAAATGGTGCAGGTTCAATAGGTCTAAAGAGTATGTAGTAGAACGAGGACAAGCGTGGAGCGACTATTTAGCCCATTCTAACCTAGTGTTTGACTTTAGAAGACCTTTTGCTACTACAGTACATAAGGCACAAGGTAGTGAGTTTGACTATATCTTCTTAGACCAAACAAATATGAAGAAGGCTATTAGAGGTGGAGATTACCAACAATATGCGAGAGCTATGTATGTTGCACTTAGCCGAGCTAAGAAAGGAGTAATCCTATTATGAGCGAAGTAATACTGAATAATACAGACGTTAGAGTTCTACTACAGCTAGTAACAGATAAGATAGTAGGTAAGGCTACACAGCCTATTAGTGATTCGGACTTAGAGAGCCTACAAGACAAACTGCTAGAGATAGCTATGATGGAGGATTAGATGAAAGTAACCTATATAGATTTAAGCTATATAATAGGGAGAGCAGAGAGTAAAGGCAAGCTAT
>JAULBQ010256588.1:0-10148 GCA_032355525.1 Pachydermia laevis
CTGGTCCAACAGCATTTATATTATCATGATAACTTACATTCCAACAAGTATAGTTATTCAAAACATCAAGCTTAATAAGTCTTCTATATATCTTTTGTGTTTGAATATCTTTAAATGCTTCATCTGGATTTAAAAAAGCTTCAATAGTTTCATTAAAGCTTTTTTTATATCTATGACTTAATGCAGTTGTCATTGCATCACGATGAACTGAATCAGAAAAGAATTTCATTCTATCAAAAAAATATCTTGATTCGTACCAGCTTATAGGATTTCTAACAAATGTCATTTTATGAAAATCTTTATATTCATCTGGAAGCATTTTGTAATTACAGTGTTGACAAGCGTATCTGGCACCATACTTATGAATTGCTGGCCACCTAACACTTGAACCACCAGTTTTTGGTGTATGGAGTATTACAGTATCTATCTTACTAAGCACTGTCATTTTTCTGCCTTACATTTTTCACTAAAAATTCTATCTAATGATTCACGAATCCAAGAATTCATATTACAACCCTTTTCATCAAAATTAAATATATCTTCTTTCTTATATATTTCACTTATTTGTCCCCATACTCCATATCTATATGGTCGTACATCTACTGGTTCTTCATTGTAATAAGCATTGAAATATAAATTCTCAAGAACAAAAGACTTATCAGATAGTTTTGCTATATCAAATTCATTATCTAAAGCTTTAAGTTTTTTTGAATTATAAAAATGAGGTGCATGAGTTACAAAATTATTATTATGATTTTCGTACCCGGCATTTTTTAAACTTAATGAAGTATGTTCCATTTGTAGTCTAAATGAATTTGCTTTTGATTTTTCTATTGGACGAATTTTACCTTGAAGTTTTCTTACTTTAGTAATTGTTTCAAGTGAAATCTTATTCATTACAATGATATCATCATTGAACAAAATAAAATCATCATATTCATCTGCTGCTCTTAGTATTTTTTGATTTATTTTTGTTTGTCGTTGACACTCTATAGAATTGTTATCAAGCTCTATACACTTTACAACTCTCTTATCTACCCATTCTGGTATGTCACCAATTATTGTTATTTTAAAATCAAAATCAAGATTCATATATAATGAACGAATTGAATGCTTTAGCTCCCATCCAAAATTCTTTTTCTTTTCTACTCTTGTTGGGTTAAGATATGGATATACTATATTAATTCTAGGTCTTTTTTTAGTTGGCATACTATTCCCTTTTCATTTTTTGAAAGTTTCATCATTTTATCATCTTTTGATAAAGATAATTTAATTGCGTTATGTGCAACTTCTTCTGGGGTAAGCATATTTAATTGTGTTTCATCATTTCTTTTATAGTTATTCCATCTAAGTTTTGTATCTACTCTTGATGTACTTATTACTTTGACAGTATTTATATTTTCAACAAATTTTTCAAGTCCTAATTTTGATGCTGCGTATAAACTATATCCTTCTCTTGATTGATGTGTAACAGAGCTTGAGAATACGATTATAGTCGTCTTAGGAGAATAGCTAAGGATTATGTTAATAAAGTATATTGGAGCAGTCATATTGGCTTCTATGGTATTAAAAATTGATAATGCAGAATATTCACCTGGTTCTTCTTTGTCAAGAAATCCAGATGTTATAAATACCGTATCAACAGAATTTTTAAGAAGTACCTCTAATAACTCTTGACCCATTTTTTCTATTTTGTTTTTTGGGATAACATATGCATAACATAATTTTGATATTTCAGAACCAATGGTCCCTCCACCTAAAATTACTTTCATTTTTCAGCCTTTTTATCCATTACAATTTTAACTTGATTTTCTCTATTGTGTATTCCATGCTTCTTTGTTCTATTTACTATTGCTGGTGATATTCCACGAAATTCAATTGAAATTTTATAATATGTTTCAAAATCATCTCTGCTCATGCACCATAAAAGAAATGTATCCCATCTTTTATCTATAGGTCTTGTAACTTTACTTATTGTAATTTGTTTAGAATGTAAACATCTTTGTGGTCTAGTTATTTCATCTTTTGAAACATATAGTTTTAGATTAGACTTATTAAGATGAAGTGGAACAAGAATTGAAAATTGATACCACACATCTTCATGCATCCAGTCAGTCATTTTTTTTGTATCAAAATTATGAAAATCTTTAACAACATCTCTGAATACATCTGCTTTAATTATTGAACCATTAAATGAACGTCCTTGTTTGAACATTATTGTTAAATTTTTTGGTGCAGTATGTGTAAGTAAAATATCAAAATCTTCTTGTCCATCTTCATGATTTGGGAATTCATGATATTCATCATCTGAATCTACACGTACAATATATTTTGTTTTAACCTTTTGTGACATTTTATATACTGTTTTTTCTAATCCCAAGTTTTTATTGTTTTTATATATTTTTGTATTTGGAAATTTTGCAACTTTGTTATATAAAATATATAATATATGTTCGTCAGTAATACCATCGTCCCAGTATATCTTTTTACATTCAGAATGTTTTTCAATAGATTTAACGTGCTTATTAAAACACTTAAAATCAGTATCATGTACTGGAATAAGAATTGTTATATCACTTTTATTAACTTCCATATTATTTCCTATATTTATATTTAGTAAAAAATATTTTATCTTGTTCATAAATTATTTTCTTAGCATGGTCAGATATAATTTTTGAACCCGGAGATATATTTGAATGATATTCTTTTAAATTAAAAATGGAAAATAATTTTGATATATCATCTTCCATTTTAAATATTTTTACATTCTCATCTATAGCACTAAAAAAATGAAATTGGTATAATGTCTTATATCTAGTGTTTTGTGTTAAGTCACCCCACAGTGCAGAGAAAAATAATCTTCCACATTTACGCATATTTTTCTTAAAGTCTACAAGAAAATTTGTTTCATCTACAAATTTTTGTATATTTAATGCTCTTTTCAAGAATACTTCAAATGATACATATCCACTTTCTTTTGTAAGGCCATCTTTAAATGCAAGTCTTTCTGCAAGAAGTTCACCTTTTTTCATATGTACAATATAGTCATAATAGCTTCTATACCAATCATAAGGATTTCTTACAATAGCATATGTATTGTATCCCTTAAACTCAGGTGGAATCATTTTTGATGGTGCGTGTTGCCAATAGAATTTTATATCTTCAACTCTATTCTCATATGCAGAATCTTTAAAAGATGTACCACCAGTTTTTACAATATGTATGAAGATATTGTTATCAATAATTAACATCAGATACAATCTCTTATTAATTTTGCAACATCTTCATCTATATTATGAAGTGGTGCATATTCTTCATTTGTAACTTCACGAATATGTGTACCAGATACATCACCGTAACGAGGTACAAAATGTAAGATACAAGTTGAACCTTTAAATTTATTTATAACTACTGGATTACCTTGCACATACACATCATAATCATTTACAAATTTTATCCAATCTTCATTTATCTTTGGAGTTTTTATAACCTTGTATCCCCTGGTTCTTAAAAGCTCCATGTTCTTTTCAAGGTCTATTACATCACCATCATCAACACGAAGTGCAACTGTTATGTTTGGTGAAATACGCTTTGCTTCTTCAAGTACAACTTTATGTCCCTTGTGAAACCCTTGAAATCTAGCTGGTACAAGCACTTTTCTAAAGTATTTATTATAAAATTCTTTTGGTATAAAATTTTGCAGTATTTGTTTATTTGTTACATTGCTATAGTCTGGATTGAAACCTTTGTTGTATCCAAGTTTTTCTTTTGGATTACTTCCTATGTTTTCACATATTACTTCAATATCATATTCATTTAGATATTTATCTCTTATAGATTTATAAGGAGCTTGCATTGCAAGAAATACAGTAAATCCTAAATCAGATAGTCTTCTTGCTCTTGAGTATCCAAGTTCTTGATTACTTGTTCTCCCCTCTTCTCCGAGGTTCATATTAGATGTTTCATTGCGAAGCTCATCTCCATCAATTATAAAACTATCTTTTACATATTCTTCCATAGCTTTTGCTATTGTTGTTTTCCCAGAACCAGATTTACCAAGTAATGCTACTATCATACCTTCTCCATATTTTATATTTTAAATACTATACAATAATAATATTGAAAATACAAACAAATCAAGAGCGAATAAGGCACTCTTGACTTGTTTTGAAAGGTAGTCATATGGAAAATCATATGAATAAGAAAACTTATTGTAATTTTAAAAAGACTTGTCTTGTCTTGCTATACCAACCACAGTATATATTGATGAACTCTTTATTGACTTGCTCATCATAGTCACAGTTTGCAAAAACTTTAACATTGGAGGTGTTAATGCTATCAATATTCTGAGAAGGAAATATGTCAAGTATGGTGCTTTTAGCGACTTCCAAAGTCGGAAGCTTAATTGTATCAAAAGATTATTAAATCTCTTCCACAATAGGTGCCAACCATTGTGCATTTACTAATTCTTTAGTTGCTCTTGAACACGCAACATAATAAAGTCGTAAAACTTCAAGTTCCTTATCATCATAATCACCAGGTTTAGAGTCACTTGTAAGTAATCTTTCTACTGACATATTCAAATCATCTGTAAGAGCAACTTTATCAAATTCAAGTCCCTTTGAACTATGTGCAGTACATAGTGTTATTGGGTGTCCTTTTTCTTTCTCATGCTTTTTGGCATAATCATATGCCTTATAAACATCTGGCCCACCATATTTAGAAATGATACCAATAGTTGTTTTGATTGCCGGTTCTTCACCATATTTTGAAGCAATGAATTTGAATGGTGTTTCAAACTCTACCATTAGCATTTCGTTTGCAGCCCAAGAGTCTACATCATCTTGAAGATATTTCCATTCTTTTGAAAATATTTTACCACCAGCTTTTAAGTTCATCATGATTAACACAAGCTCAAATACTTGAGATGCTTTACGAGTTAAATTGAATGGTTCATCATATTTTATTAGCTCAATCATTTCTCCAACGAGTGCAGAATTTGTACGTGAGATAATAGCTTTACTTCTAATGACTTCATCTACTGGTTCTGTGCCTTTAAATTCCATGAATGGATTTATATGTATTTGACAGAATTGTTCAATTCGTTTTGCAATAGTAGGCTTACATCTAAATGAACGAGTCATGTTTAATTGTACACCTTCATCACGCATTACATTAAATCCATTGATTGTTTTGTTGAAAGTATAAATGTTTTGATTTTCATCTCCGACCATTACTTTCTTTGGAGATGGAAGAATTTTAAATATCTCAAGAGTTACCGGGTTAATATCTCCACACTCATCAAGCATTAGCAAGTCGAATGATTTATGTTTCACTTGTCCGTTTGCTAATAACATATGATACATCTTTAGGTATCCAGCGTGTGTTATATCTATTTCTCCACTAAACATTGCAGTAAGATATTTTTTTGAAAGAGTAATTATTTGCTTATCAATATGATTAAGATGCTCTCGTCTTCCCAAATCTGAATCAATAAATTCATCGAACTTTATATACTCAGATAAACAAAAATCATTTAGTATATCTATGATAATAAGTTTAACTTCATATCTTACATATTCAGTAATGCTTTTCCAGTTGAATATTCCAACAGTAAGTTTGTATGGTCTTATTGTATTTTGATAAGCCATAGAATGAGTTGTAAGACAATTAATACCTCTTGGGAACTTACTTGCAGCTTCCATTGCTATCGCCTTATTGTATGCAAGATAAATACCATTTCTTGGTTGTAATGCTCTTGCGATACCAGTAAGTACCGATGTTTTTCCAGAACCAGCGACACTATTTACTTTTAAAAGTTTTGTATCTGGTTCTTGTATCTTCTTTATAATCTCATTTTGTTCATCTGTGTATTTCACTTTTTTCCTTTTTTTAAAATCCATTCACACATAGAGATTATAGCTTCCGGTTCTCGAACATCTTGTGACGACCAATTATCTATTTTTTCTATAGTATGTACTATTGGAAGTCTTGATGCATTACCTTTTATTACAAGGTTTGCATAGACAACAGTATTGTTGTTTGTAATCATTGAAGCAATAGTGTATCCTTGCGTTAAAGCCCAATGCTTACACTTATTAGCAAGTTCATAAATATTGACAAGATGCTCATCCATCCCGTCACCTATTTGTCTATCAATATAAAATTGATACATAATCAATGTTTCCGGGCTTCCAGCAACAGAGTAAAATACTCTATAAATATCTTTTTTTAAAACAAGACTTGCTAGTTCCGTAGATATCATGTCCATTCCTTAGAGCCAGTGGTAATCTGTATTTGAAACATTGTTTCTGGTAATGAACTATCGACTACCGTATCAAAGCTTTCAAAATTTACAACCTTATCATCTTTGATATATCCAAGTTCTTCGAGTGTATCTGCTAACCATTTCAATCCGAATACAACATTATCTTTATCTAATTTTGATTCGTTATGTCTTATGATTCTATATTTTATATTTAGAGTTTCATGCACTGTTTCTGGTTCTGGGATAAAGTATTCTTTTAAGTGGTCTTTATAATCATTTTTTATTTTTACTTTATTCCATCTAATCCATCTATCTACATTATTCAATGTACATAAAACTTCTGAAAATCTTTTCTCTGGGTGCTTCTTTGTTTTAGCCATTTTAAGTTTTGCTTTTGGCAATGGTAATCTTCTATCTAATATTACTAAGTGACTTGACATATATATCCTTTTAATTTCTTATAACAGCAATCTCTAGTGGCACAACGCATAGAAATTGCTGTCCTAAAAAATTAGCTGACTCCTACAGTATCGAACTGCTATCCTATGGGTCCATAGGTGTTTCCAAAAAACACGGAGTCATAGTAACCGAACAACGGTATTTGTATTATGTAGTTCAAGTGATTTTTTTAGAATCTCCTACCTCAGTGACTTGAGTAAACCAATCATTCAGTAAGTGTAATTATTCCCTGGGTATCTCTGTACGAATACGATACTACTCTTTTTCAAGCTATTTGAGTGGTTTTATCTCAATGTTCAATAATTACAAATGTGTGAAAATATGATATCCGGTGGCACTCCCCAGCTTAGTTTCACTGAGTTAAATCTCTCTACCTTCTTAGGGACTTGCAAGATTGCAGTGCGGTTTTAACACTGTCTTTAACCATACTTTCACGCTCTTCGATTAAAAAGCCTACCTAGACAGTAGGGTTCCCTCTTGTACTTTTAAGTGCTGAGGTCCACACTGCAACTCGCTAGGCTATTATTTAAGAAGACCATCTTCTAGTTGCCATGCTTGTCTTTACCCATTATTACGGATTGCTGAGTGGATAGTTTAAGTCGTTACACACACAATTGACTTTGCAACTCCCCTTGCTCTTTATTTTAAGTGGCTGCTGATGCAGTTGCCAGTTCCATTCCACTCTCGTTAATGTTTACTTCTTTGCATTTACTGCTAATATGCATTGACTGCTATAAAGAAAACACCTTCTCCTATTTTTAACGTCCTTGGAATCCCAGAGATTGGGTCACGGACGGATTCGCTCAACCAACTAAAGTTAAAAAGGAATCATTATTAAAAATGTTTAACGTCTTTACGACAAGACGTAGTAGAAACACCACTGGTGCGTTGCTGTGGTCACTTTGCGATAAAACCCAATGCTTAGGTCACTTCATTCGTTATCACCTTTATTCCCAAGAATCTACTAAGGCTCACTATACCCAATGCATTGATATAGTTTTTCGGGTCAGCCTGGTCTTGTGGTCTTACATACAGATTCAAAGGATTTTAAACTGCTGTACTTCGTACATACAACGCCACTATGGGCTTATAAGCGTTCGACTTCTGGAGTATTACCAATCGTGTACTGAGCTATGCCAACTGGTTCTTTTAAAGCATACCAGCTACGTCTTTTGCTGTACCAGAAGTTTCAGCTTTTGTTGCAGCGTTTCCACCACCTTCTTTAGCTTTACGTTGTAGTACCGGTGTCTTTGCGATTTTTTCATTGAATGTTGCAAGGAGGTCTTCACCTTTAGCGTTTGTACCATCTGATTTAGCCCATGCTTCAATTTCGTTTGAATCTTCAAACTTTGCACCTTCTTCGTGAACAGCTCTTACGAACGCCATGAATGGTTTACCAGATAAGCCTTTTACAACTGTACCTTCAACTTTTTTACCATACGCTGTGATTTCTTCTTTCTTAGTTGTAAGTGCAGAAGAGTCTACGTTTGTAGCTTGAATAATGTGCTTGAAAGTAGCAGTACCAATTTCATTTGCATCACCATTTTTTTTCTTTGTGTTTTGGTAAATAGTAATATCTCTATCTTCCGATGGAATCTTTACTGTACAAATAAGCATACCAGCTCCACTCTCAGTTGTGAATGTTGCAAGTTGTGAAATTTCAGCTTTGTAAGCTCCAGATTGTAGAACCTCAAATGCTGCTCTTACTGTTTGCTCTTCTGCTTCTTTATATACCTCTGCGTCTAACCCTAGTTCTTCAAAAATGTCTGCCATTTTTTTTCCTTTATATTGTTTTATGTGGTTGGTTCATTTTCCAATCTTAATCAGCCATCTCAGGCAACGCTTTACTTTCTGTCAGTAAGTTTATTATCTATCTTCCAGAAATCACAAATCCTATCATCTACAGTCTTTAAATCATTTGGTATTTGCTTGTTTTCAAACATTCCCTTTGGTGATTTATAAGGGTCCATAGAAGAACCATTTGTGATAAAGAATGAACCACTATCATTTTTGGTCATACCAAATACGATTGTAAACATTCCCTCTGGAGTAAGTAGATTGTCAATTAGCTTACCAGCTGTCTTCATCTTTATTGCACCATTTTCATCAGTGTCAGTATGTGTTAAGATATAAACTCTCATATCTTCGTCCATGTCTTCAATAAAGTTCGTTAAGTCATTAAAAGCTGCTGCAAGTTCAGTCCACTTATCGAATCCTTTGATATCAATGTCATTCATAACACGCTGTGCCATGATATAAACAAAGTCATCTATGATTACAACTTTCTTACCAACTTCTTGCATTTTTTCTAAAACTGCTTTAACTCCATCAAAAGTATTGATTTGAAATATAGAACCTTTTTTGGTATCTTTATTCCATTTTTCCCAGCCTTCTGTTGGGAAAGGTAATCTTTTCTTTCTTGGTTGAATGACCATTACTTCATCTGGATTTAGGTTCTCTAACGATGTAGTTTTACCCGAACCAGATTTAGCAAGTATCAGTATTCCTTCTGCCATGCTTCCTCCTTAAAAATTTTTGCAAAAGTTTAATGAGATTGCTGCTCAGAAGATTAATCTTTATGGTACTTGCAAGTTGAATAATTTGCTTTATAATGATTTGCTATTGCTTCATCAGATAAATCTTTTTCAAACTTACCATCTACCATAGAACCTACACGACTATTGATTTCTTTACTTACTTCTTTCAGTGTTAACTTCGGGTTGTATCCTAATTTCATAATACTTCCTACAGCGAAAACAATTACATCATTATATGCGTCAACCATATCATCATGGCTCAAGCTATCTAATCTTTTTGCTGTACCATTATTTTCCTGGTCTTCCATAAAATTTGCAAAATTTTCTCTTAGTGCTGGTCTATTTTCTTTTGGTGTATCTAGCCCTGCTGACTCAAGTAATTCTTCAACAATATTTACTTGTTCATTTAATCCACTATAGATTTGCTTATCTAATTTTCTGTCCGTTTGAAATTTAATAATTCCGTCAATGCCTTGCATTTAATTCTCCTGATTTTGATTTTGTGTAATATAAATTATACCCTAATAACCTAACTGATTCATTAGATTTTATGATTCTTTTTTTAAGTTTTCCATGACAATTAATTTCTCTGCTGCCTTAGATATCTTCAACCATTTTAGTCTATTGTTTTTAGCTTGAGTGCTCTCTGGATTTAACTGATTTTCAATACGTTTTTTAATTGCATTGATTACATCTTCTGGTTCTATATATCTAACCATGTTAAAGTTTCTTTTACTTCTCATCTCTTTGGTTGGACAGTATGCACCATTTATGAAAGTTTGAAACTTCATTGGTGGGTTGTTTAATACTTCGTCCCAGTTCTCTCTTGTAATTTTCATTTTTTTTTTACGTTGAAGACTACAAGGAACAACTAATAGTCATTG
>JAULBQ010257699.1:0-10138 GCA_032355525.1 Pachydermia laevis
GTTCCTTCTACTAACGCATCGGCAGTTCCAATCACGATGCCCTTTCATTTCCAGCGATGGATGTTCCTACTCCGGGCTTGTTCAGATATAATGTGCAGCGATTGGTAATGTGAATGGATGCTTCGAAAAGTGGCTGTAGGGTGGTGGGGGGCCCAAAGGAAGTCACATAACAGTGGAGGCGAAATTGCGAAAAACAGCTGGCGTCCTCCTGAATCTTGATAAATGGAGACAAGATCCTCCTGAATCTTGATAAATGGAGACAAGATCCTCCTAAGGACGTTCAACTCAGGTCCATTGCACGCCAAAACCAAAATCATATAATGTTACACGAAATGAGAGGCATCGACTGTCAGCCAGTTCGCCCCAAACCGATAAGGTACTCCAGAATATCAGGCTGTTTCCAGGTTGAGGTGGCGCCCTGTGGACCCTGATCCGGGGGGTTGCAGGCATCCAAGGCTTTTTGCTTCATATCCATATCAATGTCGATATAAAGGTTGGTTGTATTGATGTTGGCGTGGCCCAGCCAATTTTTCACCTGTGAAATATCGACCTTGCTCTGGATGAGGTGCAGGGCGGTCGCATGTCGAAAGGTATGGGGGCTTACCGTTTTCCCACGTAACGTGGGGCAAAGGCGTTCTGCAAGGGGTTGGTATTTTCGGACCAGATGCCTGATCCCAAAACGTGTAATACCAACCTTCTGTTGGTTGAGAAATAGTGAATCGGAAGACGATGAGGAAGCCCGATTCTCAAGGTAGGCCTTCAAAGCCGCTACAGTATCTTCCCATAGGGGGACATATCTCTGCTTGGAGCCTTTGCCAGTGAGCTTGACATGTGCAGGGGCTTCAAAACGGAAATCAGCCAGCTTGAGATCGACGAGCTCGCTAACACGAGCGCCCGTGTTGTGCAGCATGTAAAACAAGGCATAGTCGCGCGTGTTACCACCGGCGTTGGGATTGCTGGCGGCTATGAAGGCGTTTACTTCGGCAATCGTTAGGGTAGCTTGGATCTGATGTGGTACTTTTTTGGCTTTTATGGCACAAACACGTTGGCAGACATCAAGTAACGTTACGTCTGTGGCGGCGAGAAATCGAAAAAAGGTATGGATCGCGAACAGGCGGGTGTTTCGTGACTGTGGCAGATTGCCACGCACCGTTTCCAGATGATCGAGAAATGCAAGGATGATTTTCTCGTCGATATCTTCTATGGCCAGAGCATCGTGTGTTTTTGCAAGCTTTACAGTACAGAACTCCAAAAGAAGTTTTATGCAGAAAGAATATGAGGCGATGGTATTTGGCTTCATGTCATTTAGTGCCCCAAGGTAATCCTGGAAGAAGGCGAGGATCAACTTACCAAGCGTGTGTTGGTTCTGCTTCATGACTCACCTCCCGAGGGGACGATGAATTGAGAGACGTACTCGTGAAAGCGTTCGCCTGCCAGGTAGAGAAGCTCTGGGGTGGTCTGTAGATAAATTTGAGTTGAGAGGACATTGACATGGCCCATGTATGTCGCCAAAACGGAAAGCATGGCATTTAGGGGCTTGCCTTCGCGGTACCATTGGATTAGTTTTCTAGTGGCGAAGGTGTAGCGTAAATCGTGGATCCGGGGTGGGCGCCCTGTCCAACTGTCGCCGATATGCGTTCGGTTGATGAGCCCCCGAAACGTGTTGTTGACCGCCGAATAAGTCAAAGGCAGCCCACCTCGCCCAAGAAAAAGAGAATTACTTTCAGCGGCTCCCGGCGCGGTTGCGCGCCTGACCAGAAATTGGGACAGCACTTTGACCGTCGAATCGGTCAAAATTATCAGGCGGTCTTTGGCGAATTTTCCGCGATGAATGAAGATCTGGTTGTGCTCGTGTAAGTGGTCTAATTTTAAATTGAGGGCCTCACTGATGCGCAAACCGGTTACGAGAAGAAAGGTTATCAGCATGCGATAATTGAGGGGCCTCAAAGGATTGGTGGTGAAGGGTCGTAGGCGAGCTGCCTCCTTCGTCAGAGTGACGATGTCTTGGTCGGAATAGATATATGCTTTTTCAGCTGGAGGCCTACCAATCCCAATATCGTTGAAAAGAGCACTTTCTTTATTGCTCAAATGGAGGTAACGAGAAAATTCCCTGACCGCACTCAATCTCGTATAGCGGGTGTTGGCAAGAAGACCGCCAATGTGCTTTTGGTAGCTCACAAAGAGGATCTTGGTCAACAACAGGGGCTGTTGCCAGCCTTGTTCCTTCAAAAAGAGGTCAAAAAAATGGAGTTGGACCGCACATGCGGTGTAATCGAACTGTTGGGCGCGTTTGAAGGCGAGGAAACCACGGAACTGGACCGCTAATTCGCTGATGAAGACAGGTTCATTCATAGCTGAACCTCCGCGGGCCACTCCATGGCAACCTCCGCAAGCTTTCCGTGGTCGATTTTGGTATAAATGAAGGTGGTATTGAGGTTTCGATGTCCCAGGATATCCGCAATCCATTTTAGTGGGGTACCGAAATCCAACATCCGAGAAGCTAAGCTGTGGCGAAACAGGTGAGACCCCAAACGCATTCCCTCGGGAATCTCAAAACCTGCTTGTCGGATCCGACGGCCCACAACCACCGATAGTTCCCGGGGCCGCTCGAGTCGTCTGGGGGATGGGCTCATTGTCAAAAATACCTCCTGGTAGGGTGAACACTGGGGCCGCGTGTGGTAAAGGTAATCGACCAACGCATTGCCCACATCATTTCCGAGCGGGAAAATCAGCTCTTTTCCACCTTTGACAGCCCGAAATCGAATTTGATTCCGCTCCCAAAAAAGATCGGTGAGAAGGAGTCTTCGTACCCCAACCCCGCGAACACCATATGTTTTGAGAATCTGAATGATCGCAAAATCCCGCTTACCCTCGGGTTGGGAACAGTCGATGGAGCCAAGTGTGGAATCGATCTGTTCTTGGGTCAGTGTCCATGGAACCCGATCCAGTTTCCTACTGCGTACCGTGGGTACAGCAAATGTGAAATCTTGGGCGTGGATCCTTTTCCAATAACAAAAGGCAAGAAATGCGCGCAAGGTTTTAAACATGCCCTTTTGCGAATGAAGGGAGTAGCGGTCTACATAATAACCGACAAACTGCTGGATCTTGACGAAGTCAAGGTCTTTCAGCTCGAATAGTGTGGCCTCCGGCCCCTCAATCCAATCCCGAAAACGAGCTAAGTAACCTTGATAGCCGTCTGTGGTCTCCTTGCACCAATCACGGCAATCTTTCCCGTAATTCTCAAACTGGGGGGTTAGTTCCTCCCAAGAAATTTGATTTTGGTTCAGCGTCATAACAAATACCTCCGTTGACAAATTGCAATAGAGATATCACCACAATCCAAGCTCCCAGTGCCTCACCAATTTGACGTGCTGACCTGCTGACCTCCATCCAAGCCTTCGACTTTGCACCGTCCGGATCAGACAGCCGACTTACCCTGCTCTTCACATTTCCAATCACTGCACATTATATCTGAACAAGCCCACCCGAGGGCTTGTTCAGATAGTTGGTCAAAGGCCGGGATCTTGGTCCAATAAATGTGGTGCTCTCCAGGCGGGTTGAGGGTCCTGCTTCTTTGCAAAAGGCCGGTCATTTTGGTGGGCCTCATCAGAGGAAGCGCAACAAATTACAAAAAGTACGGAACTTTCTCGTCCCAGCCTGCTTAAATACCCAAGTAGTTTTCTAGCTTGACTAACCACAGAAGGTTGTATCCTGGAATCATCACCCTCAAATCCCACCGATTCTTCAACTACTCCAGCCTCCAAGCCCCAACATTCACGGGTCCAGGTGGCTGAGATGGTGACCGGTTTTCAACAAATCGCAGGGCAAACCAGCCTTCGACAATATGCCCGCGACCAGGATATCCCTTTCGAGACGCTACGGTATTGGTTAAAAAGGTACGATCAGCTTAGCGCAGTACCAGAAGTCAAAGCCTTTTTCGAATCTCCCGCCGGTGTAGTTTTTCTTCATACACTACTGATAGCACTTCACGTTTCCTTTACCAAAATTGGAACGGCAAGCCTCCGTAACATCAGCAGCTTCCTGAAATATTCCGGCTTGGACCAGTTTGTCGCCGGATCTGTTGCCTGCCAACAAATTTTGGGTAACCAAATCGATGAGGAGATCGCCCAGTTTGGGAGTGAAGAAATTCAAATTATGTCGGACCAGATGCCTGAAAGGCTGATTTGCGTGGCTGAAGACGAAACCTTCCATCCGGGCAAAATGTGCTTGGTTGTAATCGAACCGGTCTCCAACTACATTGTCTTGGAGTGTTACGCCGAAAAACGGGACTCGGAAACGTGGACCCGGCTTGTTACCCAAGCCTTGGAAGGCTTGAACGTCAAGGTCGTATGGCAAACAAGCGATGAGGCCAAAGGACTGCTGCATCATTCGGCAAATGGACTTAATGTACCGCACGCGCCAGATCTCTTTCATATTCACCTTAACGCTTTCTTGATTGACCCACCTTTTGCTGAAGAAATTGACCCTTGCTTGGGGATGCTCGAAAGGCTGACCCACCTGACGATCTGATCCGTGGTCCAGGACCAGAAGATAGGCATCAACGAATGGCCGTGACTAACGAGGGATAATATCCCTGCTCTTTGAATGGTGACGAAACCCGACAAAATCGGGATTACGCTTCCTTTGGCTGTCGGGATGTGTAAAATGTAAGCGCGTGAAAAAGAAAAAGGACGCCTTCGCCCGGCGCCCTTATCCGGGGAGCCAAGGCCCCCGCAACAAAAAAGTGTCCTTATCTTATTACCATACATTAACCTCTTACAAGCTTATATTTCATGCCGAACATCTGACCTCGGGATTCCCAGGGTATGTTCTGGAGTATGTGGCGGTCGATTGATCCGCTGGGGATACTACATCAGATCAGTCATTGACGGAGCGGGCATTCATAAGATCCGGGTGGTCCGGTGTCGCTGTAAATCATGCGGCCGTACCTGCTCCTTTCTGCCACCGATACTGCTTCCATATTGTCGATGGAGCCTGGAATGGTTCCGGAAACCCCTAAAAACGATGGTACTTCAAGGTAAAAGTCTCCAAAAGGCCTGGGAGACCCTTGACTTCCAGGACTGTGGGTCAGGGCCAAACTTGAGATGTTTCCGAAGAGTGTTGGGCCAGCTACGGATGATGGCGGATAAGGGAGAAGAGAAGGTGATGGGGCTGAACCATGTGGCGCCGGATTTGAAACCTGATGTGGACGAGAGAGAGACAGTATCTGTGCAAACCCAAAAGAAATGGCTGGGACAATGGCGAAAACTGGGCCTTTTGGTGATGACCTTGGAAGGCGTGGAGCGGGCCAGGAAGGGCACAAAAAAGCCTGGTTTTTCGATCATGGCGGTGATCCACTATTGCGCCCAAGGGAATTGGCAGGACTTGGCAGAAGGGTTCACCCGGTAGACCTGATTCCCTTAAAAAACCGGGTGAGCTAAATTCCCATATTACGGACTCAAAGATCGTCACTTTTTTCTTAGCCTATGCCCCACAAGGATTGGGACGGAATTTCGTGACTTTATCTGTCTCGATTAAGTCACACCAACACAGACAGGTATTACCTGGAAAGAGCGCCTCCACTAGACTTGGGATCGTTGGGAACCATCCCGTGCACCGCCTCTTTAACTGAAAGGGTAATGCAACAAGATCTGGCAGAAGGATCGGGACATGAAAGAGTTCACCGTAGAAATACGAGAAGTCGAGCGTCATCAATTGAAAAGTCCGTTTGTAAACAATCGCTTGGATAACAAGTCATTGGAATCCCTGGTGGAATCCCTCAAAGAGAATGGGCAACAGCTACCCATAACAGCGTGTGGTGAAGCGACGGGACCATGGACCATCGTCGATGGGATACGTAGGTTTGAAGCCCTTAAGCGATGCGAAAAGGACACGGTTTTAGCAGAGATATGGCACTGTGATGTGGCCACGGGTCTGCTGCGTGTGTTGGCCAGAGAATCGAACCGGAAACGGGAGCCGCTGGAAGAGGCGGGCCTGATCCAAGAGTTGATCGATCTGGGTACAAGTAAGGCTGAGATTGCGCAACGCTTAGGACGATCCCCCAGCTGGGTCAGCAGACGGCTGAAGCTTCTTGAGGGAATCAATTTGGAGTGGTGGCAAGGCATGCAGGAAGGTTGGCTGAAGCCATGGGCATTGGAACGTGTTGTGATGCCTTTGGCGCGCGCCAATGAAAAACATGCCGTGCAACTAACGGCAGCCATGAAGGCCGAACCGTTATCGACGCGGGAGCTAATAACGTGGTTTGCTCATTACGAGAAAGCGCCTAAGTCCAAGCGAGAAAAGATGGCGGATGGCCCTCATCTTTTCCTGGCCGCATTGGACTCAATGGAAAAAGACGGAAAAGCGAAACAACTGTCCGACGGATTGGAAGGCCAGTGCCTGAAAGACGTGGCGGCCCTACTCGCGATGAGCAGGCGTTTGGAAAAAAATGTCAGCGGTCTCTTAGCCGGGGCGGGACCAGATGAATTTAGGAACCTGAGAAATCAAATAGAAAAGACATGCGCAATGTTGGAGCCCCTGGTCCAACAGTTGACAAGGGGTGATGATGAGCCTCAATCAAGAATTGATCCCATTGATATGGACCCTGAAGAAACAGGATGTCTCGATCCGAAAAATCGCCGAAACGCTGAAGATCTCGAAGAACACGGTCAAGAACGTGTTGTGGGAGGAGATAAGTGCAGTCCAAGGGGAAAAGGAGATTCTCAACCTGGACGTGATACGGGAACTGTTCGCAAAGTGCGAAGGCAATGCGGTGCGGGTACATGAACTTATGGCGGAGAAGCAGATAAAGATCTCCTACAGCAAACTGACAGAAAACATCCGCGAGGCTGGCCTGCGCGAGCCGAAGAGGCGGGTAGGTGAACTCAAATTCGGACCAGGGGTGGAAATGCAACACGACACCTGGGCGCCCGTTCGGGTCCCATACACAAGTGGAGTTGCAACTAGCAACTTAAACCACCATGCCGTGACCGCGGCATGCACCTACCCCGGCGTTTCAAGCGGCATGACCTGCTTGGGATGGTGAGCTTTCGGGGGACAAAGGGGAGAACGGGCGGGTTTGAACGTCTAAGCGGCTCCCCAAGGGAAGGAAAATATGGCTAAGGGTCCACACGGAAATAACTTCACATTTTATGTTCATCGAATCCCAGGGTGATGGACTCTCAGGTTCCCGCTAGTTGGGGCTACTCCAAGGCCTCTTTGCGAACAAGTAAGCTGATCCCTAGTGAGATAAACCAGGAGCAGCGCGATCGTTGTCCGATTGCCACATGTGTTTTGTTCAGCAGCCACCTGAGGCGTGGCCATGAGCATTGGAGAGCTTCACATTGGTCAGCGGTTGGCGCCAGTAGAATCCATAGATCAGGTGGGTCGATTGCTGTCGCCCCTTTATTTATACAAGGGCTACCTGCAAAACTTCTGCGACCACTGGGGTGGGCTGTGTGGCTGCCATGGCTACCGGTGAAATGGTGTAGTTCCAATTTCCAAGGGAATCCCTCTTGCTCATTGCGATCGTCTTCATTTCCCGTTCCGACACCTTGATTCCTTTTTCATAAACGCGCTGGTCAAGATATGCCTCCACCCGGAAACCGGAAGCTGTCCGCGTATTTCGGGCGAGATTGACGACAGCTTCGAAACTTTCGAGGGGAAACCCAGCCCAGTTTTTGCTGATCTCGCTGAACATTCTGTGTTCGATAGGGTTCCATTTGCTCGTACCTGTAGGGTAGTGGGCGACAGTTATCGTGAGTCCATGCTCGTTAGCCATTTCCTGGAGGAACTTTTTCCATGCCCTGGGTCGTGATCCGTTACTGCCACCAGAATCAGCAAGAATAAGCAAGCGTTTGGATCTCGGGTACTGATCCAGACCATGTTTCTCCCACCATGTGGTGATGCTGTTGACAGCGAATTCTGGAGTATCTGCCGATTGCCCGACGACAAGCACCCCCGAATTCATGGAAAGGTCATAGATTCCGTAGGGGGCTGCAATCCCGACTGCCTCGGAGCGAAAGTCATGGTCTTTGACCTTAATGGGCTTATCGCACCATACCTTCCCGGAGTTCTTGAAGCGACCAATCAACTCCTTTTTCTTCGCGTCTACGCTGATAATCGGGTCGCCAGCTTGCGTGAAGGCTTCGCGTAAGCCCTTGATGATCCCGAACTGCGTGTCGCGATCTGGGGAATTTCCCGCAGAAAGACACTTTTTATTGGCCTTCAACGAATAGCCTAGTTCTTTAAGTAGTCGTCGCACCACAGTGGCCGACAATTGAATGCCAAGGCGCTCAGCAAGGCACTCCGCGATCTTTTCGGCGGTCTTGTGCGTCCATCGTTTATCGGACATAGGGTCACCGGCTGTATCGATATCGCCATCAAGGATGGCGCGGATTTCCTCGATTATTTCGGGGTTTTTTTTTCGACCAGGTTTCTGCCACCACCTTCTTGACGTACGTTTGTGCGATCCACGGGGTCCCCAAAAAGCTCACAGCGTCCCTTTGCGATAGTATGTGGGTCCAACCCAAGCAGTTCGGCTAACTTTCGATCGCCACCATGACCTAGTTTGGCAGCCTCCAGGCCCGCGTAAAGCCGCCTTTGCTTCTCGTCCAGGAGGCTGAAGAATAGGATGATTCCGGCTCTCAGCTCATCGGGAAGAACTTCGACCTCCAACGCCGGGCCCAGTGCTTGATAAGCCTCGCGTTCCTTACGCATCAATTTCTGGCGACGACGCTGACCAGGTTCTATGGACATGTACACGAAGAGCCCGTCAACTTTTGTGCGCGATACCTTTCTTTGACGCACGAGCTTCAGCAGCGAGTGCTTGACCTCAACCTGCAGCACCAACTCCAGCTCAGAAGCCAGATATCCCGACTCGGACTGCTCCACGAGTGCTGCTGCTGTCTCGATTAGATTTCCATATCGGCTAAACCAAATCGAACGAAACGACCACAACCCAAAGTTGTCAAAATGGGGAATGTCGGGCAAGGTGTAGAACTGACCTCGATGGGAATAGCTGACAAGGTAACCCACTCGCTTAAGAGAACGGTGAACCGTCATGGTCCCTTGCGTTCCCATGGCCGCTTTTAATTCGTCAATAGTGGCTATCTTGCTGTCATTCAAAAGGTTACGCACCATCATGTCGCGATCTTCGACTACCTGCATATGGTATAGTTCCCCCTGCATAATTTTTATTCAGGGTAACTATACCACGCAAGGGCGTTGTTATAACTATATGTTTTTAATGAAGATACATCTCAACCGACTAGTGATGAGCAAATATCGAATGGTATAGTTATCTGCAAAGATGTGAAGTTATTTCTGCGCGGACCCTAAGATACGCCAGGGTGGTCCAAAAGACGACGAACCGGATTACGCCCTTCCGGTTTGGGCCGGCGTTATCCCCTAAAAAATGGTAGCGGGAACACCCATCAGGGATGACCGCCTTGCAGATGGGGTCGGCACATTTTCCCCTCGGCTACCCATACTCGAAGTAGCCCCATGACCAGGGTAGGGGAGAGATTTACGCGAGATTTGCCGTGACTTTACGTCGCTGCATGAAGCCAACGACTAAAATGGAGAAAGGAGTGGCTCATGGAACAGAAACTCATTGCTCTCGCGCTATTTCTGACAGGGACCCTGCTGGGAACCGCATGGTGGATGGGCGGCTGGAGGCTGCACGCGGAGCCCGTGGGTCCGTTCCAACTGGGGCGTTCGTTGTTTGGTCGCGTGACCCTGGTTAAGATTGATCGGAATGGTGATGGTGTGAGGGATGAACAGATTACTTTTCCCTGGAAGCATCTCTATACGGGCTCATGTACAAGTGCCAATATCTATAAAGAATGTCGTCTCGATCGTGATTACGACGGAAATTGGGATGTGTGGATTTCGCAAGACCTGAACAACCCAACATGGGAAACCGTGGAATTGGATCTAACTGGGAACGGCAAACCGGATCACGTGTTCCGAGATTCAATTCCAGATGATCTGTCTCTTGAGATGCGCATCAAGGAAGAGGAGCGAGCGTACCAACCGCATCATTCCTCCCTGCATAGGTTGGAGACACCAGGGTCCATTCAGTTCTTCGCTTGTGTGTTACCCGCAACCACGATTTCCATATTGTGGTAACTCATGT
>JAULBQ010261031.1:0-10126 GCA_032355525.1 Pachydermia laevis
TCACAAGCAGACGTAGATGCAGGTGTCTTAGAAGATAAAGCAATCAGACCTGATAAGCTTAAGAAAGCGGCCTTCTTACAGAAGCTTGTTACTGAGACTAGTTGGGCTTCAGCTACTAAGGGTGGAGCAATTAAAATAGAAGTAAAGAATGGTGTTATGTCTATCACTACTGATGGCAGTGCGCCATTCCCATAAGGAGCTGATATGTTATTAGACGCAAGTATAACTCAAGTACTAGGTAATCATATAGACTGCTCAGAGGTTATATTTAATCACCTGACAGTCTGGAAGAAAGAGTTAGTATTAAGACCTTCGGGTGACTTTGCTAACCTAAAAGTACTTATAGACCAGTACAATCCTAATAATCAGAAGGTGGTTAGGGTGGTATTAGGTGCAGGTAAAAAGTATGGTGGTATTCCTACCGGAGACCTTTCAGGGCTTAAAGTCACACTAGAGATAGAGGCTGGAGCAGAGCTACAAGGTAGAGCCAATGGAGGTAGTGCCCTCACTATAACTTCTGCATTAACTCTGATTAACAACGGTGTTATTAAAGGTGCAGGTGGTAACGGTGGTAAAGGTGGTACAGGTCACTTAGGTGCCACAGGTCATGTAGGTGCTACAGGTAAAAACAAGGCAGGTAGGGCAGCATATAACACCTATACTTGGTCTGGTTACATCTACGGTGGTATAGGAACTGCTACACAATATAGAAATACTGCTACTAAAAGATACAGAAAAGGGTCTAAGATGGGGGGAGTGTTCGCTGGTTCAAATATGTATAGCTGGTCAATAAGTTCTAGAGTAACCCATAGACATGCGGCCATACCTACCAAGTATGGAGGATATGGAGGTACTGGTGGTAAGGGTGGTAATGGAGGTGCTGGTGGTAATGGTGGCCTCGGTGCTCACTTCAACAGTGTCGCTGCCGTAGTAGGAGCTAATGGAATTGGTGGTGGCGGAGGCCATGGTGGAGGTGGAGGCCATGGGTCTAGACCTGCAGGTGGTTATTCAGGTGGTACAGGTGCTACTGGTGGTAAAGGTTATACCGGTGGTAAAGGTGGCTCTGGTGGAGACTGGGGTAAAGTTGGCGCTACAGGTGCAAGAGGTGGCGGTAGTGGTTCTTATGGAGCCAAAGGTACTGCAGGTGGACACTCAATCATTGGTGTACACCTCCTAACCACAAATTCAAAGCAAGGTTCCCTAGTAGGGTCAACTACAACATAAAGGATAATTAGATGAAATTTAGTGAAATATATAAAACAGGTTCAGGTAAACCAGCCCATACGGATATTCCAAAGGGTGGTTTAGCCATAGATGTTGTAGGTAAGAAGGCCTACTCAAAAGACTCTAAAGGTGAGATCTTCGCCCTTGGTATTGATATGCAAGAAGTGCTAGATGCTATTAGAGATGCTATGACTAACGTGCCTGTTGGTGGCGTTATTATGTACTCTGGAGCTTTGAATAAGATACCTGCTAGTTGGGCCTTATGTGATGGTAGTAATGGTACACCTAATCTTGTAGAAAGATTTGTACTTGGTACTGACGACCAGTCTAAACTACATCAAATTGGTGGTTGGACAGACTCAATAGTAGTGGCACACGGGCATGCTACTTCACCACACACCCATGGAGCTAGTGCTAGTTCGGCAGGAGCTCACACACATAGTATTACCAAATCATCATCTGATAATGGTCTTACACATGGTTGTGCTTCCATGTATGCAGGTGGTTGGAATGCTCCAGGTTGTGCTAGAAAATCAGGTTCGGCTGGTGCACATGGTCACACTGTTAAAGTTAACCCTACTACATCAGGTGTTACTAATGCAGGTATTAGTGGTGCCAATAGAAACTTGCCTCCTTTCTTGAGACTAGCTTTCATCATGCGTAAGAAGTAAAGCATGGACGAGGCAGTCTTACAAGAGGTACAAGATAAGCTAGAGGAATTGGTGGAACGTATAAATGTTCTAGAGAGTGAGGTAGAAGAGCTTAAGGGTGGTCGAAAGTCCAAGCTAGACTACCCTGAGGGATTAAGGAGATAAGATGGCAACTCAGTCAATAGAAGTAAAAGACTTTACAGGTGGTCGTAACTTTGTTACATCACCATTTAATCTATATCCTACTGAAGCAGAAGAGTTTAGAAATATCTCACTAGATAGTACTGGTATGCGAACGGCTAACTTCAGACCTGTTAAGAAATTGATACCTGCGAGAGGTGCCGGACCATATAGCGTAGCACCTAAAGAAGGTGAAAAGTATGAGTTGTCTCATGCTAAGGAAAGCCTACTAGAGAAAGTACGCTTTTTCCAAGGTGAGATGTACATTATCAATGGTGGTGTTCCTTATAAGCTAAGTGCTGGTGGAGTTCTACATTCAACCGTAGTACAAAACCCTATTACAGGTGAGGCTAAGCAGACACAACATACCGCCCCTGCTGATGGTACTAAGATTAAAGCTGTTTCACTGACATACTTCATATCTTATAGAAGTGCTGCAGGTTTTGAGAGTCCTTTACAAGACATAGGTACGGTCGTAGGACATAAGACCTGGGATGCTAACTTTACAGTTGAGAAGGCTTCGACTCAAGTTATACATATTGACAAGTTGCCAGTGCAAGGTGATTTCCTACGTATCTACAGAATGGGTGATAACATTAGCTATCCAACATTCGTATGCCAAGTAGATTATCAAGGGCACATCAATCTAACCAATGAAACCATTGTTTGGGACGATACGGCTAAGACTTTGACATTTGATATGCTAGATGATAAGCTATTGTTTAGAGCTACTACTTGGGGTGCTATGTATCCTTCAGATTTAAAATATCTAGCCTCTACTAAGTATGGTCTGGCAGCGGCAAAAGGGTCTCAGTTATACCTAAGTATGAATAGACCAGACGCTTGGAGTGAGCTTAACATGCTTAACTTTGGTTCAACCATTACAGGTGTTGCCTCAGTATATAGAGGTATAGTAGTCTTTACAGAGTCTAGCTATATGTATCTAATTACAGGTTCTAGTACTGACAGTTTGCAAGTCAACGTAGTCTCAACAGACATAGGTTGTGCTTCAAATAGTTCATTGGCAGACATAGGTAATAGTGCTTTGATCTGGGTCTATAATAGACGCTTCTATCTCTTCACTGGTTCACAGGTTAGAGAGCTAGAGCCTAATACATATGACTTTACATACTTCGCACAATATGGTTTCCAGAATGATGTGACGGCTATTTCAGGGTACAACAAATATCTGGTAGGTGATGCTTCAGGTATCATTATGCTAGATATGAACCATAGATATAAGCCATTCATTGACTATGACCTTATGCGAATGTTCTTAGGTGTTAACCTACCAGCACACCTTAGAGAGGTACTATCAGAGGGTAACAAAGAGCCTGGTGCTTATCATGTTGATGGAAGTTTCTATGTCCTTAAAGAGGAGATTTATGGCGATGTAAAATACATAGACCCTTCACCAGAGACTGACGACTTCATCATAGGTTGTTATACTCAGCCGGTTGACCCTAACGATTGGGATTGCCTTGTAGACAATAGTCAAGATTGCCCACCACCTTTCATGGGTGTTTATGGTGCAGCCGTACCTATTCAACCAGCTGTATGTAACATAGGTGCGCACATAGGAAGATATAATATTCACGAGCTAGACATCGTGCCAGTATGGATTGAGTCTAACTATATGAGTCCTATGTTTACCTTTGGTGATATGAGTGGGCAAGTTACCTTTAGTTCTGTTGAGGTTCTATATGAAGGTGAACTAGATGTGTTTGTCTATGTAGATGATGTACAGATTAAGATTAAGCAAGACTTTGCTAGTCAGAGAAGAGCCACTGCTAGAATTTTATTGCCAAATGATAAAGCTAGAGGTAGTTACTTGCAATTACAATTAAGGTTCAATGGTGCTATATATGGTTACAGAGTTAACGGCGAACCACTAGCTCAATATAGCAAATGATAATAATGGCTATTAATTTAGCCACATTAAATCAATATTTGGATATAATATAATAGAAAGGTTTATAATGCACTTACAAGAGATACCTGCTGATATTGAAGATGTCGCCATAGCTTTGTATGATAATACAGAACGTGTCGAGTGTCCGGTCAAAGAGTATCTTGATGTAGAGCATAAAACATATACCCGTGAGATATTCATGCCGGCTGGTACTTTGATAATAGGCAAGCAACATGCTAAAGCCTGTGTCAATATCATAGCCAAGGGCAAGCTACTGGTTAAGAAAGATGTAGAGGACGAAGGCACTATTATTGATGTGCCTACGGACTCCACACATGTCTTTACCAGTCTTGAGAATGGTAGAAAGCTTCTTTATATTATAGAGGATACAGTGTTCTTAAACGTGTTCAGCAACGTACAAGCTGAGCGCTTAGAGGACGTAGAGGCTGAGCTAGTTATACCTAGCGACAAGCTTAACAAACATATACAAGGTAAGGAGTTAGCATGGCATGGGCAGCAGTAGCAGGAGCGGCGGTATCAGTCGTAGGTAATATAGCAGGTGGTAGTGCAGACGCTAAGAACGGAGCACAGCAACGTCAAGAGGACAGAGAGCTTTCTAGATGGGAAAAACAAGCTGATAGACAAGACTCTTATTGGCAAGCGCAGTTAGATGAAAAGCGCTATGGTGCAGATACTCTCAACAGAGAGCGTGAGAGAGAAGGCAACACAGCCAACAACATGTATGACCGTAAATATGGCATACAAGACAGACAGTCTAGATATGATGCTTTTGAAAAAGAGTTTGGTGATGTCAAAGACAATGTAAATAACTACTTTAGATTGATGTCGGCAGCCTCGGTTAAGGCTCAGAATAATGATGCTATTAACGGACGTATAGAAGGTGTCAGTGCTAGACTAACACAGACTATGAATGAGCGTGGTATTAATGCTTCATCAGGTGTAGCTATTCAAGCACTAGGTGAACTAGAAATGTCAGGCGAGATGGAGAAGGTTCAAGCAAACAGAAATGTTGACACTGAGATAGCCGGAGCTAAGACTGAGTTCCTAGCCGCAAAAGCTAATGACCCTCTATTAGCAAGAGCTCCAGACTTTGGAGAAGGTATGCTTAGTCAAGCTGAAAAAGAAGGTTTCCAATCTGGCAAAGACTTACAAACTGGTTATGATATTCCGGACCAACCTACTATGCCTAACATGCCAAATGTTGACGCACCGAAAGCTACTGGTATCAGTGGCATTCTCGGTAGCATATTTTAAAGGATAGATGATGAGCAATTTTGGACAACTAGGTACACAAGCAGTCAATGCGTATACATCTATCGCTAACAACATACGTGCTGACGAGAGACATGATGCTAATGCGCCAGCCAGAGAACTGGGAGCAGAGCAAGCTAGTCTTGGCAAACTACAACTAGACTCAGAGTATGAGATAGCTGGTGGCAAGAAGCAACATGCTATGGAGCTAGCTAGAATGGCTAAGCAGAAGCGTGAAATGGCCTTACAGAAGTCGCAACTAGACATGGAGAAGCAACGGGCGCAGATAAGCAAGACCAATGCACAGGCCGCTAAGTCTGCTATGAAGAGAGCTGCCACAGTTACAGGTGGTAAAAAGAAGAATGTTAAAGCTAAGGTATTTATACCAAACGGTTTAAGCAATCAAAGACAACCATAAGGAGATATGATGGAAGAGCAAGAAATAGATGTAGAGGTACCTTCGTGGTTCTCAGATACCTTTGATGCCGTTGGAGCTGAGTATGTTTCAAAAGATGGTAAGGTAGCCGCGGATACTCCTTGGGGCTCTGGGTATACTCCTACTAGATATGCAGACCTTAATGTCACAGAGCGTGAGCAGGCTGATGGAATGTTCAAGCGCTGGGAAGATGATGATAACTTCACCACACTTAAACAAGCCAATGGTACTACTACCTATGTAGATAAGACCAGTGGATTTTCTGCCAACTCTGACCAGTTGATGCTTACAGCTAATGCTGACGGTGCATATGAAGTAGCCTCTATGTTTGATATAGGTATGTTCACAGGTGCTGTTGCTGAGGCTAGAGAAGAGCTCAACATACAGAAGGCTATGCTCGGACTTGACGAAGCTAAGCCAGAAGCTACAAACAAACAAACGGTGGCTGCTGAGGGAAAGCCCTCTGAGCCAGGTAACATAGACATTAACAATCGTGAAGTTGTTAACAATGCTGACGGCTCCATATCAACTGAGAGAAGCTTCTCAACTGAAATAGACGGTAAAGAAGTGTTGTTACCGACCGTCATTAATGGTAAGGAAGTTACAGAAGAAGAAGCGATAGCTCACTTCGATCGTACGGGAGAACACCTAGGCAAGTTTGATACACCTGATGAAGCTGATAAGTATGCTAACAACTTGCACGAAGAGCAAGATATGAAGTACAACAATGGCGACGCAGGCGAGATGCTTAAGACTGACCTTAGTAATGATACTTCTATGATTGGTGAGAAAGGTCCTAAGCTAGCGGCGGCTGGTGATACTATGACTTATGGCGGTGCCAATGGCAACGAGATAACCATAGATGATGCAGACTACAACCTAGAAGCAATCAATAAAGAGGCCAATAAGATTATGCCTGCCGCGAAAGCCTATCTAGCTTCAGAAGGAATTAATCCTGGCGATGCTGATTATGAAGCCAAGTTACAAGAAGCTTCAGGTCAATTCGTAGAACACCTAGTTACTAAGAATAAGCGAGCAGTAGCCGATCTACCTGAGAAGCCTTCAGCTGAGACCAAGCAAAATGATTATGCAAATGAAAAAGTGCATTGGACAGACCGCGATGGTACTCAAGATACAAAGAAACGCGTTTTTGTAAACAAAGTAGGTGATGATAATAATTATGGTAACTACAAAAGTGAAAAAGAATGGGAAAAATCTTGGAAAGACACTTTTAACATTTATAACTCTACTAAGCTATCTGCCGCTGAAAAGAGAGAAGCTAAGGCTATGGCAGCAAATGTAAACCTTTATAGGGACCTCGGCATAGCTACACCTTCACAGGTAAAGGCTTATGAGAATGACGTAGCTATTGACACTGCTAGACGCAAGTCTGAAGGAACCACTAGTGGTAAGCAGTATAAGACCAAACAGCTTCAAGCAGATGCAAGAGCTGAAGTTACAGATAGAATGTTTCAAGCAATGGAAGACCCTGATAAGGCGGCCATAGACGAGATAGGACAATTCACACGTAACCAGATTGGTGCTTTCTATGCTAACCGTGATGAAAAGAACAAGCCTACTAAGAAGCAGTCTGAGAAGCTTGTAGCACTTAGAGATAGTGGTACTCGTATTAGACGTATGCAAGAGCTAGCCAATTCGGCGGACCTAGAGGCGATGGAGAAAGTTAGTCCTATTGACAGAGCTGGAGTATTTATACATAAATTCTTCGGTGGTGCCAAAGACAAAGAGCTTAGAACTGTACTATTAGGTATGGCTAAGGACGAAATGGTTTCACGTACGGTTAAAGAAATCTCTGGTGCTGCGGCTTCAGACCAAGAACGTGCCTTCATTAAGAGCTGGTTACTTGGTGCTGACGGTGCAAGTGTGCAACAGTTTAGATCAACTCTGAATAGCATACAAGAGCGCATATATGGAGACTCTAAGAAGTTTGGTGAGAGACTTTATACACAAGGTAAAATGGGTGCATTATACGAACTAAGCCAAGATACCGCAGACCTTAAAGACCTGCCTAAACCTAAAAAGATTGAAAAGGTTAAATAATGAAAACTGATTTAGAGTCACTACGTGAAAGCTTTAAACTAGGCTATGAGGCCTATGAGCCAAGCTATAAGGAAGCAGACCTAATCTATAAGGCGGAGCGTGGCTTCGTCTATACTAGAGCACAGCTTGCTGCCCTTAGAGACAGAATGCAACCAGCAGAGTACTTTAATGTTATCTTGCTATTTAACCGTTCTTTACAAGGTTATTTCAGCTCAGTGGTTAACACCATAGCTACATCACCTGTTGACCCTGAGGACACTCCTCAATCTTCATCTATCAATGTAGCCCTAGAGTATATGCTTAGAGTCAATGACTGGGACACTATGAAGGACGACTTACAAAGAGCTATGTTTAATGCTGGTCTGCCTGTTGTAGGTTATGCGGTTAAGAAGGTAGGCGTTGATAAGTGGGGACGTGACAAGAATGAGATAGAGCTTGAGATGGTTCCATATTATGAGATAGTCAGAGACCCTAAAGCACGTAAAGCTGATTATTCAGATGCACGTTTTCAGCATAGATTTAGATGGATTAGCAAAGATGAAGTCAAGAAGTTGTTTCCACGTAAATGGACTCAGCTAGATGCTCACTCTAATACATTGAACATAGATGAAGCTGACCTATCTTATACATACTCTGACAGATTTGTTAACCGTTATCAGATTGGTGATGAGTACCTAGTTGTAGAGAGTGTTGTCGTCAATGACAAAGGTAAGCGCGAGCATATCTTTTGGTCTGGTGATATAGAGCTTAGTAGAAAGCCATTCAGCATGGGTAAACTTAAGTTCCCATACAGAGTCTCTAGTTTGGCTACTGACAAGGTGCCTGAGTTTAAAGGTATCTATCGTGAAGTATATGAGAGTCAGAATGCTATCAACCAAGCTATTCTACAGATACAACTACTAGCTAACTCTAACAAGATCGTAGTAGAAGAGACAGCTATTAAAGATGCTGATGCATTCCAAGCGGCAGTCAACAGAGTTAATGAGGTTATACCTGTTAAGAGACTTACTGGTATTGACTTCAAAGACACTGGTAGAGATATACTTAATCAGTATGCTATCATTGATAAAGCATTAGAGCGTATTCAGAAGGTACTACATATTAATGATAGCTTCTTAGGTCAAGCGTATAATCAAGATAGTGGTAAGAAAGTAGCATTGCAGAAAAACTCTTCTATGATGGCACTTAGATACCTCAACACCAAGCTAGATATGATGTACAGATACATAGGTCTTGATATGATAGAGCTTATGTCTACGTTCGTAGATGCTGAAATGTCTATCGAGACAAAGAACAAAGTGTCTCAGCAACCTTCGTGGGAGACTATCAACCAGCCTATTATGATGCCTCAAGAAGATGGTTCAGAACAGCCGGTAGCAGAGTATGAAGCTGAAGGTGACAAAGTAGTTAAGAAGTTAATCAATGACCCTGCTACTAGTCTACAGTTTGACAGAATGAATTTGAAGGTAGAGTCTATACCTTATGATAACAATGAGCAACAAGATAAGCTTATGCTTGAGCAAACTCTTCAAGGACCTATGGGTCAGTTGTTACAACAAGCAAGTCCAGGTCACTTCTTTCAGATTGGCTCGTTGCTTACGAAAGAATATCGTACTAAGCACTCTCCAGAGATTGCGGCGATACTTGAAGATATGGCTATGAAGATGGGATATCAAGCACCAATACATGACCCTAGAGCTGTGGCAGCAGGAGCACCAGGAACACCAGGCGGAGGAGAACAACCAGCTGGAGTAAATGGAGCGGCGGCAATGGCCAAGACGGCAGGCATAGATACTAATAGTATGAACCTAGCAGACAAACAATAAGGAACTATAATGGCAATTGATTTTGACAAATTTATGACCGAAGCAGATACAGAAGAGATAGCTGAACCTATTAAGCTAGATAAGAATGGTAGTGCGGCACGAGAGGCTTCAGCTAACGCTGAGCTCAATGCCACCACTCCAGAGGCTAAACCTACAGACACAAAGAGAGCTGAGGCAATAGACTTTGACGCTTTCATGGACGAAGCAGATGTTACTGGCACTAACTCTAAGCCTGTATCTCAAGCTCCAGCTAATGCTAATGCAGAACAGAAGGCTGAATATGATGCTACACAACAACAAGGCGTATTCAAGCAACATAAGATTAGACAAGACCTTGGGCTAGATGAAGTAAAGCCACAGACTGATACCGACACCTCAATAGAGAATGGTAACTCTGATGTATCTACATATAGAAATGTCATTGTTCCTAAGCTTGAGGAGTATCGTAATGAGTATATGGAAGCCTATCCTAAAGCGACACCAGAGGACAGAGATAAGTATGCTGAAGCTCAGATAATCGAAAGCGAAAACGTAACCAAAGAATGGTTAGGTAAAGCTGAGAAAG
>JAULBQ010262140.1:0-10093 GCA_032355525.1 Pachydermia laevis
GTATGCGGTGTGGGAGATTCCGATGGTAGGTAGTCAGTCCTGCTGTATATTCAACATATACACGTACAGCACTGTGTGTGCGGTGTGGGAGATTCCTATGGTAGGTAGTCAGTCCTGCTGTATGATCAGTTCTCACTGTCACGTTATGTTAACAAGTTCTTTGACAGACTGAACTGATCTGTATTCTCTAGGTTTCCGCCAGTAAACATTATTTAGGTACATGGTTATGAGTTTGTGATCGCGGAGCTGGCAGGAAAAGCCTTATTGGAGTGGGGTTTGAGGCTCCGACTGAAAAACATGGATTTGTAGATGTTGGAAGAAGCAATTTCCCGGCATTTGGAGTCTGAAATCCTGGCCAGCTTATGGTGATATTTTCCATGTTTCGTAGTAGAATGAAAAACCCGCCCATCAAGATACAAATTAATACATTTCACATAAAAACAAATGATAGAAAACCCAGTGACAGTTCCACTCTGGTAATAATCTCTATTTATGTAAAGCATTGTGTTTAGGTATTCTGCTAGTTTTGACTCATACAAATCAATGATAATGTCACAAACAGAAATTACAGTAAAACTATCGCATTGTCATGGCTTGTGTCTGTTATGGATTTTGTTTAATAATTTCTATTTTTACGAAAAATCATTTGTAGTTACTGTGAGTTTGTTCAGGTGATTGAGCATGATTTGAAAATTACAATATGACCCCCAAACATTTGGAGAGAAGGTCGTTATAAGATAAGATATATGAATATTTTTATGAGCTTTCTTTTTAGTTAGATTTTTGTATTGGTACTATGCCTTTGTTGCCATCGAAACTTCAATGCATTGTAAGCCTACTTAAGTAGTAGATGTAGTTTTATTTACAGCTGTAACCATTGCTTTAGTTTGGGTAGTAATTCCCTGTTTATTTGTTTGTTACAGCCTTTACCCTCATCATCTACATGTACGGGTTATCTACATGCCACCCCAGGGGCAGGGCATGACACACTTTATAAGCGAAGTTGAGAGGTGCAACAGTGATCATGCTATAAAGACGAGTTATTACTCATTGATGGCAGATGGAGCAACCGACTCGGCTGTCATGGAACAAGAAGGGGACTGCAGATATAACAACCCGCTTTCGGCGAACGCACTTCAGTTAATATTTAAAAGTGTACGTCAAAATACGTAATTTACATCAAATTAAAATAAACATTAAGATTCTCTAATATCTTACACAACAAATACTTTTAATAACTTACACTCTGGGTAACTGTGCCTTTTAAAACATTAGGAAAACGACAATTTTTTAAGCAAACATGTCGCCGTTAAAAACTTTTAAAATGACATCAGCCTCCAGGGATTTACCAGTTACCACAAATGACCACCAAATAGCCGGAGTAAATGGAAAAACAATGTCAAACTAACAAACCGAACTTTCAACAGGTATTAAAATGCAACGAAAACTTAAAACCATTTTCTACCAAGGCGTGGCAGCACACTCCCCGCCTGATGTCTTACTGCGACATCACATACTCGAAACAAGACTAAGTAATAACAATGAAACCCCAAAAAATCCCAAATTGAATGTTCGAAATGTTTCAAACAAACTTCCTAAATGTTTTAAATTGAATATGTCTAATTCTGAATTACTAAAATCAGTTTCGATCTGTGTCCAAGGAATGTTTCAACCACTTTCACTTAGCAACACGACCATATCGGTCACTGGTCTGATATAGTTTGAACGCTTGCCAGCTTTAACCACACGAATAACAGCTTTTCGAACTACATGGTCTGTGCTAGGAATAGTTTCCATCACAATGGCAGTAGGCCACTCATTTCTACAGACATTAGGTTCCTTTAAAAGGATAATGTCACCCTGTTTAATATTTGGACGACACTCTGGCCATTTACGCCGAATCTGTAATGATCCAAGATACTCGCGTTTCCAACGACTCCAAAATATTCCGGCAAGAATTTGCACTCTCTTCCACTCAGCTCTATAGAGATCCTTTAGATCAAATTGTGTTCCAAGGTCAGTAACGTGATCAGTCTTATGTGTCAGTAACGTCGATGGAGTAAGTACGAACGGGTTTTCGGGGTCTGCCATAACCGGTACAATGGGTCGCCCATTTATAATGGCACAAATTTCTGCCATCAGAGTAACAAGTACATCATGAGTAAGGTTTTTAACACTCATTTCTGACATCATTGAATCCAGTATTCGCCTAGTTACACCAATCATCCTTTCCCACACTCCACCCATATGTGAAGAATGAGGAGAATTAAAAATCCACTTGGTTCCCTTCTCATAAAGAAACTGGCTTATGGGACCATCCTCAACATGGACCACATTCAACTTTAGAAGGTTGGCCGCTCCAACAAAGTTAGTGCCTTGATCAGATCGGAATTCCACAACCTTGCCCCTGATAGAGATGAATCTCCTGAGTGCGTTAATGAAAGCCGACGAACTCATGTCTTCAATTACTTCTATATGTACTGCTCTCGAAGTAAGACAAGTGAACATTATGGCCCAACGTTTACTGTTAGCAGAACCGCCTCGGGTACGTCGAGTAACAACTGACCATGGACCAAATACATCTACTCCAACATAAGTGAAAGGAGGACTGGGAATCAAGCGATCGGGAGGAAGATCAGACATCTTTTGGTATTCTTGTTTTCCTCGGAGTTTACGACATTTCACACATTTGTAAATTAACGAAGAAATCAACTTCTTACCACCGGTTATCCAATAACCAGCGGATCTCAAAGCACCTTCAGTGAAATGACGTCCTTGATGTTTTATAGTCTCATGGTAATGCCACACCAGAAGAGTGGCGATGTGACTACATCCTAAAATGATAACAGGATTTTTCTCACTTTGAGTGAATTCCGATCTATTAAGTCGACCACCTACTCGGAGTAGGCCATTCTCATCTATAAATGGACTCAACTTGATTATGGAGCTGTCCTTTGGTAGTGGTAAATTTTTCTTGAGACAATTCAATTCTTTGAAATACATTTCCTTTTGAACAGTTTTGATGATGAATTCCTCTGCTTCGTTATAGGACTTCACATTCTTTAAATTTACATGTGCACATTTTTTCTCGTGGACTTTACGTGCAAACTGTTTGAGATGTGCAAACGTCTCGACCAATCTTTTCCAACACGAAAAACGGTCAAAACGATGCGAACCAAATGTCTTTCTCACGCTGGTCGCCAGTGGAATGACAAGGGGTCGCACATCTTTGTCATTCTCAGGTTGCAAGAGAGAATAGGTTTGTTCCGTTTTTGGAATTTTCAAAAGTTGAGACGGACCTGAAAGCCAACTGCTACCAGGCAAAAGAGATGCGTGCATCGACCGAGTTGCTTGATCTGCTGGGTTAGAGCCTGTTGAAACATAGCTCCACTGTTCAGGTTTTGATGATTGTCTAATTCTTTGCACCCGATTTGAGACATATACATAAAACCTCCGAGTTTTGTTGTATATGTAACCAAGAATTATTCTGCTATCTGTGTGATAACGGAAGCTGTCAAGTGGAATTTCCAACTGTTCGGACAACAGGTCTGCAATTTCAACAGCCAACACCGCTGCACCAAGTTCTAGTCGTGGTATAGTATGGCCACTAGTTGGGGCCACCTTTGCTTTACCTAGAAGAAATCCAAGATTTTGGTTCCCTTCTTGGTCTGTGGTCTTCAAGTAAGCTACGGCTGCTATAGCTAGTTCTGAGGCGTCAGAATATATGTGTACTTCTCGCTTTTTAACTGCTTCCAGGGAGACTGAACATAAGTACGTGGAATGTGCAAATCCTCCAACAATTTCAAGGAATCTCTCCAGTTTATCCACTCTCGTTCTTTATTGATTGGAAGTTTTTCATCCCAGTCAAACTTGTCGGAAATCAACTCGCGTAGTAGGATTTTTCCTTGAATTACAACTGGAGCAGCAAATCCGATGCGGTCGAACAGACTGTTAACCGTCGATAGAATTCCACGTTTGGTGAACGGTTTCTCTCCCGTACTAACTTTAAAGGCAAAGGTGTCGGTTTCAAGGTCCCAAATCAAACCAAGGCTTCGTTGCTTTGGTAGCAAGTCTACACCAAGATCTACATTCTTAAGATCCTTGGCGAGATCATCTGGCGGAAAGGCACTCATAACTTCACTACTATTAGAGGCTATCTTGTGAAGACGCAGGTTACCGTTATCCAGCAAAACTTTCTGAGTATCTTTCATCAGACCGACCGCCTTATCAACTGTAGGTAGCGATACTAATCCATCGTCTACATAAAAGTTTCTTTCTACAAACTGTTTTACCTGTGGAGGTACATGTTCGTGTCCAACACACTTCCGGAGTCCATATGTAGCAACAGCTGGGGAAGGGCTATTGCCAAAGACATGTACTCTCATTCGATCAAGTCTTTGTCTGGATCGTTGTCTCTATACCACAAAAATCTTAAGAAATTTCTGTGATCTTCCCTGACGTGAAAACTATAAAACATCTGTTGAATATCTGCTGTCACTGCGATAGGTTCGCTTCGAAACCTGAGTAACACTCCTAACAAACTGTTTATCATGTCCGGACCTTGCAACAACACATTATTTAATGAAATACTGTTATGCTGTGCCGATGAATAAAAAACAACACGTATTTGATCTGGTTTCTTAGGGTGGTACACGCCAAAGATAGGCAAATACCAGCATTCTTCATTTTCCTGAAGAGGAGGAGCAAGTTCTGCATGATTATTGGTCAAAACTTTCCCCATGAAGTCCACAAAGTGTTCTTTTTGTCTAATGTCTTGGCCCTTTTCATGGCTTGCGACATGTTATTGGGCAGCCGTGGTCGAGGTGACCGGAAGGGAAGGGGTGCCACCCAATTTCCTTCTGAACCTTTAAACATTTCTTTGTCCATACAATTGAGAAACTCTCTGTCCTCAACAGACGTACCTATCTTATCATCACTTGCGGTCCGTTCGAACACTGTGCTCCCAAGCTCACCAACAGTTCTCTTAACGTCGAATCTGTTAACACACGGAGTGAAAATAGATGTTCGTCCATCTTGTAGTACATGTAAGTTAGTTTTGTTTACATTCACGAACTGAGGTTTATGAACTTTTCCAAGACAGGATTCACCAATGATTACCCATCCAAGTTTCAGTCTTTGAGCGTAAGGAGATCCTTTTGGACCAATGCGATGATCAAGCACATGGTGTGCTTCCAATAAGTCTCTACCTATTAGAAGCAAGATTTGAGAATTATCATCAAGTGGGTAAATATACTGGGAGATGTTCTTTAAATGATCATGATGAAGTGCCACCTGTGGTATAGGTATCTCATCCCTTATGTTTGGAATTTGGTTACATTCTATCAGTTGTGGAAGATCAAGTTTATTACTACCATCCATGCTCTCAACTACATAACCGTTAGCTCTACGACCAGTGGTGTTTATGTCCCCAGCGCATGATGACAGGGTATATGGTAAATCTGCACCATGTTCGTTGAGTAGATCAAACAGATCTGACCTAGCAAGTGATGCATTACTTTGATCGTCAAGTATTGCATACGTTCGGATAGCCTGTTCTGGTCTTCCATTGGGGTAAACTTTAACCAATAAAGTCTTTGCGCAAGATTTGCCGGAAAAGTCTTTCCCACAAATTTGTGTGCATTTAGAAGCAACAGGGGGGCTTTGAAGTTCTTTACGAAAGGTCTCTTCCTCCCCGCCAATACTTTTGTTAGTTTTAGAATGTGGGTCGTAGCCTTCAACGTGCATAACAAATGTATGTTTTGTACTTCCACACCTTTCACACTTTACATTTTCTTTACATGCAGACGCCATGTGACTATTGGACATGCAACACCTGAAACACACCCCATGTTTCTTTAGCAGCTGTATTTTTTCTTCCCTAGGTTTTGCTTTGAAAACTCTGCACTGGGCGAGAGAATGATTTGTTCCATGCACCAAACACTTTAAGAAACTATCCACATTTGGAGGTACTTCTGTTTTGCGAGCAGACACAAGGATAGATTTTGATAACAAACTTTGTGGTACATTCTTTGACACACCTCTTTTAAGAAAACTAGGTGGCGCACTATCATACACAAAACTAGGATCGTTCCTAACACGACTTGCTTCTGCAACAAATTTAACAAGTTCCGAAAATGGCGGAAAAGCTACATTGTGAGACTGTTTGTATCTTACTGCATGAGAAGTCCATCTTTCTTGAAGACCGTATGGCAACTTGTTAATAATGGGTTTCACACCTGATGAAGAATCAAAGTAACCCAAAAGAGACGAAAAACTATCTTGACTTTTCACACATTCGATTTCTGACAGCAGGTCAGCCAGTTCGTATAACTTTTCGTTATCCTTATTGGTTAGTTTTGGAAAGTTAGATAGTCTATATTTTAATGCAGACTACCATTTCTGGGCAACCATACCGTTCGTCAAGCCTTTGCCAAACACTTTTAAGTCCTCTGGCAGGATCCTGAGTATTACAAGCACGGAGACTTTTGGCATGTTTAGAAGATTCCGGTCCAAGCCATTTCACGAGCAGATCCAATTCTTCTGCAGCCGTGACGTTTAGTTCCTTTGATATACATAAAAAGCTAGATTTCCACACTGCATATGACATGGGACGATCATCAAAGTTCGTGAGTCTTGAGAATAGAAGTTCTTTTTTCAGTAGGAAACGAGAAAATTCTGTAGCGTAAACCATTGAATGTTGCTGTGTAGGCGGAACATAGGTTTGTGCCAATGGGTCAAGATGTGATGAATGTACACCATTTCTATCATCCATGTCGACATGAACAGAAGAAATGCCATTAAGAACGGTACGAGGTTGGTGTGAATGTTTAATGGTTATCTGATCATTTGAATTATTCAACTGGTCCCGCTCTAGATTATTTTGAGTATGTTGAATAACGTACTCTCTTCAGGATTGTCTTGAGGTAACATTATAGACTGCCTAGGAGAGTCATCTGATTCACTTACAGATTCTAGAACTCTAATTTCAGCTTCTACTAATGCTGCCTTTTTTTTCTTCTTGCAAGAGTTTCAAGTCTACATCCATCTCAGCTTTCTTTCGAGTACTCTGTGCGAGTGCTAACTGTTCGTGTTCATGTATAAGAGCACATTGTTTCAGAATACCTGCTTCTTTTTTGGCGTATTCAATAGACGTACGAGCCACTTCAGCTTCAGCCCTTTTTTTCACAAGCAAAGAACTTACAGAAGAGATAATGGTTGTATGTGAAGATTTGACACTAGCTGAACGACGTGAAGATTTAGCACCGATTAGTTGATGTGAAGATTTATTACTCACTGAATGGTGTGAAACTCTGGAATTGAGTGATCGATCCGAGTCGTCTACAATACTTTGTGAGACACTGGTTGCATGTAATGCCTTAACACGAAAGAACACACTTGAAGTAGCATCCTCTACCATTAGTCTACAACGTTTTACAACAGTCATGTGATCTTCTAGTTCATCGTGGCTTTCTTTAGTTCGGTACATGGTTACAAAATTAATGTAGCTATTGGATATATCCTGATATGTATGAAATTTGTCTGAAAGTTTCTGTTCTTCCTTATTAAGTGAAGACAAGTCATTCGCACATGTTCTACAGTTATTAATCTGTGTTTTAATGTCATGTAATGCCTTACTTAACTTGTCACCAAATACCTTTTTCTGAATCTCATAAGGTTCTTTAGCTTTAAAAGTAAGTGTTCTAGTTCTAGCTGACCTGAGTGGGTCTTCATGTTCTACAAATAAGGATGTCACCTGGTTCACATCCTGGATACTGGAGGTGTCCGACATGTTTCCCGATTCTGTGTCAAGCATGTTAGTGCCCGACATGTTGCCTGTTCCTGTTCGACATGTTGCCTGTTCCTGTTAGTGTTCGACATGTTGCCTGTTCCTGTTGATCCTGTTCGTATTCGACATACTGCCTGTTCCTGTTGATCCTGTTAGTGTTCGACATGTTGCCTGTTCCTGATGATCCTGTTAGTGTTCGACATATTGCCTGTTCCTGTTGATCCTGTTAGTGTTCGACATGTTGCCTGTTCCTGTTGATCATGTTCAGTTGGCCAAGAGTCCTTTACTGTCATGCCCTGCCCCTGGGGTGGCATGTAGATAACCCGTACACATGTAGATGATGAGGGTAAAGGCTGTAACAGACAAATAAACAGGGAATTAGTACCCAAACTAAAGCAACGGTTACAGCTGTAAATAAAACTACATCTACTACTTAAGTAGGCTTACAATGCATTGAAGTTTTGATGGCAACAAAGGCATAGTACCAATACAACAATCTAACTAAAAAGAAAGCTCATAAAGCTATTCATTTTATGTACGCCTTCTATTGCATTTCAATACCTGTGTTTAGAAGCAAAAGTTCTATAATTACATTATGCTGACAAAATATCATTATAATTGTTACTTCGGAATACCAAACAAATATTTAAAACCTATAATAACGGAGATAACTCGCAATTCGACCAAAACATTCACCAATACGTTTCTGCTTTTCTACATCCGGGTACCGGCAAACGCACTTCAATTAATATTAAAAAGTGTACGTCAAATACGTAATTTACATCAAATTAACATAAACATTAAGATTCTCTAATATCTTAGACAACAAATACTTTTAATAACTTACACTCTGGGTAACTGTGCCTTTTAAACATTATGAAAAACGATCTGTTGACAATTTTTTATGCAAACATGTCACCGTTAAAAAACTTTTAAAATGACGTCACACTCAAGGGAGATAACCGCAAACGGTATTTACCAGTTACCACAAATGACCACCAAAAAGCCGGAATAGATGGAAAAACAATGTCAAACTAACAAACCAATCTTTCAACAGGTATTAAAATGCAACGAAACTTAAAACCATTTTCTACCAAGGCATGGCAGCACAACACCCAAGCCATAATTGGTTAATGAATAGAGTCTAGACTAAGGGTGAGGAAACCCTAACAGAAACTTTGAGTGCTGAAGTCAGATGTATTTGTCTGCATAACACACTCTATTAGACCACAGTACCATGCAGCAACAGCTATTATGACTACATTTCTGGCCCTATATTTTCGAAGCTCTCTTAACACTATGATTTCGAAAAACCGTCGTAACGGATAATCTCACAACGTCAATTAATTGTTGATGTCATCATTTAAGACCGTTTCTTGATATCGTATCACTAAGGCCGCTTCGTAAATCTGGGTCCTGGACCATATTGATGTGGTCGGTTTCCTTTCTGAAGATCTCTGTGGTCCTTTACGATATGTCCGACCCCAATATAAGCATAAATAAAATGGGTTGAGTGCGTTGTTAAATAAAACACTTCTATCTTCTGTCTTTCTTTTTCAGTGTCTTTGAAGATTCTGTATTCCGACTCGACGTCGATGCTGACGTACACCTGTCACGAGGGAATCAACGACGCCGGCGACTGTCCCGTGGACAAAGCGGTCATTCAGGTGTGGAGTCGGTCGAACGAAATCTCGGTTCAACGTGTGCGGCGCCTCAAACGAGTCATGGCTGATGCATGCTTCGACACCAACTCACTGTCGGTTGTAGAGTCGGGTCAGTAAATATCATTATAATGTTTCTCTCACGTCAGTATAATTTAAGTTAGAATGTTATACTGTAGACCCTGATATTAATGCATCCCTAAATTAATGCGAGTGACTGGGCAGACAAAAAAGGGACATGAAATTAATGCGAATAATTATCACAGGTTTGGGATTACAAAGCTAGTCTCGAGATAACCTCATTTCCACCACTCCAGTATAATAGGTCTCTCGTCAGTATTGGTTTTACATAGATGAGCATACAACTGTTAGACTATGTACAAATTAAACCACAAAAACATTGTATTCCACTGACCGTCGGGTGCAGGTTTGGGATTACAAAGCTAGTCTCGAGATAACCTCATTTCCACCACTCCAGTATAATAGGTCTCTCGTCGGTATTCTTTTTACATAGATGAGCATACAAATGTTAGACTGTACAAATTAAACCACAAAAACAATGTATTCCACCAGGGTGTGCACTTTACGGTCGCCCGATCGCCCGCGGCGAGTCAAAATAGCGTCGGGCAAGTCAAAACCTTACCAC
>JAULBQ010263251.1:0-10093 GCA_032355525.1 Pachydermia laevis
TGGCTCCTGTTAGGGACACCCAAGCTGAATTGGTCAATGGGTAGTCTAAACTGATATGGCCAAAGGTAATCCTGACAGAAACCTCGAGTGCTGAAGTCAGATGTATTGGTCCGCATGGCACACTCTAATAGACCACAATACCATGCATCAACAGCTATGTATGACATTTCTGGTCGGCACAGTGATTTACAGAAAACATTATCGTTCATAGTCACTGCTGGCCTTGACATGTAGTCGAGAAGCGAACGAAAAGAAGAAGAAGGAAATATTACTCAGCATGAATGGCTATGAATGAAAGAAAAGAAGTGTTTTATTTAACAACACACTCAACACATTTTATTTACGGTTATATTGGCGTCGGAGATATTGAGAAAAGAAACCCGCTGCCACCACACGATGGGCTACTCATTCCGCAAAGTCACAAGAGATCTTCTATATGCACTTTTCCACAGACAGAACAGTATACCACATCCTTTGTTATACCAGTTGTGGGGCACTGGTTGCACCTGAGAAAAAAACAATGATAGACATCCTCTGAAGAGGATCGATCCTGCGACCTCAGCACCTCAGGCGAGTTCTTTATCGACAGAGCTAGGTCCAGCCCCCGAATGGCTATGAGGTAGGTAGGCCAATTAGAATAACCATCACCACAATGGACGGAAGCAGCGGAAATGTCTCTCTACTTGAAAGTCTCTTGTAAGATGCCACCACCTCCACATCCCAGCGAGTATAATCAAGATATCACAAAGAAGTAACTGGGGATAGGCTTGTTTTTGTTCCACGGATCATTAAAGTACAACACAAAACCCTTAATATGTGGGCTTTTATCCCAAAAGCATTCAAAAGAATAAAAATAGAAAATAGATTATGTTTAATAACACCTGGGCACATTTCAATACACCTTTATGCTGGAGTTTATACATATATATACATTTTCTAGTGTTCTTTTTTAGGTGACACTACACTCTATTGTAGGTCATTTGTAAAAACAGCAAAACATGTTCATGTTTCATAAAGCTACACAGGAGTGTAACATCAGGTTACCGGAAACTACACATTTGGCAGTTATGGGAGGCTTTGAAGTTCTGTGTATAATACAATCAAATTATTAATACAATAGGTATCCTATTGCATCGGAAATAGCCCCATGCCTGTGAACAAGACCACCCCTATTTACAACATAATTAAGTTGAAAATATTTTTTGAAATAAATAAAAAAATTAAATGTTAAAAGTTCATAAAAGGTCATACCTAAAGAAGAACACAGTAACCAGAAGATCAAACACATGGCAATAAAACACAAGTAATTCCACTGGGACTTGCTGAAGTCTCCCATCAAAGCAAAGTCAAACACAGTAATACATGTTTTCATTGCATGTGACTGTACTACAACTCAAGCCAAAAAAGAAAGTTGTCAATTTCGTAACACCTGCAATGTGGCATCCCAGATACACAGCTTGTTTTCTGGAAGTCGAAATACTCTTCTCTCATTGGTTTGAACTAGAGATCATGGTGTTGATTGACAGCTCTGAGAGAGTGTAGCTATAATAATGTATTTACAGGGCGTGGACAATGCGGTTTTGACCTGGTTAGAAGAAATACTTGCCGTCAAGATTCTTGGGAGTTCTGTTTTCGTCAACGATGTTTTGTGTGAGCGGTGGGGGTGGGGAACAATAGTGAATTAATTAATTTAATTATGCGAGTGATCAGTTCTTTTTTACACACTAAGGGGAAGAAATCCACAGACTTTGGATTGAAATACTGGCTATATATTTATTTCAGTTCAAAAGTTCATTGTGGATAATTTGTCTAACAAGTCAGGCCCCTTGTCCGTGAATTAGCACACTCCCTGCTACGACTATCATGAGTTTGTTGGGCCCCTTGGACTTATTTAAGGTCAAATACGGTGTGTGTATAATGTACATGCGTTCATTTTTGAAGGGGGCACTAATTAAGTTTCCTTATTTTTATATCGCTTGGGGTGGCGGGGGGGACGCGCTTATAGGAGCAGGGCGCTTAATACGTCGAATACGGTAGGTATGTAAATAGTGTTTGGTATTGGTAGGCTATTACTCATCTTGGCAAACTGGATGTGTATCGTTTTTTTAAAGATAGAATTGTTTTAACCAAGTTATTTCTGAGATTTTGGGTATTGTGGAAATTGAAGATAGGGAAGTGGACTGCATTGGTATGCAGTGATTAACAAACATCTATTTCTGCCTTTACTGGAATTGTTCTTGATAAACAGGTTATCGTTGTTTACTGGAATATGGAATTCATTTACTCAGCTGGTTTAGGATATATAATTTTTCGTCAGATGCTACAGTATTGAAACAACAAACACATAGGCTTATAGTATTCAAATCTTCTCTTGTATGCAGTCTTTGTCTGTGGAAAACTGTACAAGATATGATAAATCCACAAACCATTGCTCCCGGATGATGAAGTTTTGACCTGGGCTAGTCTTTGGCAGCATGAATCCTCCTCGGCGGATGTCTAACATTGGACTATTTTCCGTTCCAACCAGTGCACCACAACTGGTATAAGAAAGGCAGTGGTATGTACTGTTGTCTGTGGAAAATTGCTTATAAAAGATCCCTTGCAGCTTATCGGAATGAGTAGCACATCGTGTGGCTGCAACGGGTTTCCTTCTCCAGATCTTTGTGGTCCTTTACCATATGTCCGACGCCAAAATAACCGTAAATAAAATGTGTTGAGTGCGTCGTTAAATAAAACACTTCTTTCTTTGGGTTAGTCTTTGGTAGCATCTGTGAGTGCAACGAGCAGTTTTAGGTTTCTGTAAATTGCCCTCCATGTAAAACTGACAAAGTAAAGTATGTGTTGTGGTTGCAAGCAAATGACAACAAAGTGGACCGTTCAGTTACGGCATGCATGAGGACACGGATACTGTCAGCAGGAAGATAGATCACTTCCTAACAGCGTAGAAGCACCGAGATGTGGGGATTCCCCCAATACAATCAAGTGGGAAGATATGATAGTGTTCATGCAATTGTTTTACCCCAATACATCAACAATGATTTGTCCACAGTTTTGAGAAAATACAATTTAAATCTCAATGTAAATTTCAATGGTGTGAAATATTAGAACTTTAAAAATTTAGTTAATTTAAAGATGATTATATTGTCATGGTTGAATTGGTGTATCACAGAATAGTTTTACCCGTCTAAATGCACTAGTTATTAATTTCAAAACATTGTTAATATTTACATGTGTAAATATTGCTTTTCGGTCAGACACGAAGCACCTTAAAAGGCATCTTTGATTATTTAAACACTAAAACAATCTATGCTGCCCACAATCAGCCAAAACTGAACTGAGACTCCACGCGTGAGAGTATTTTGCAGTTTTTAAGCAGTACATTAAAAAAACCCATCCCACAGCCAAACCCTATTGTTGATGCATTCAGGTTTCATTATTAGGTAGAAACGGCCGCTTGTAAATGAGTTGCAACTTGAGAATCTTAAAGAAGATGGTTGGACATAGATCATGTGAGAGGGTTGATAAGAGCATCAACTTACAGACATCCTTTCCAAGCCTTAGGTTTGATTTCAGACCAACAGAAAGGTGATGGGTGGGAGGATATTTGCAGGTAACTTCCAGAAGAAAAAGGCTGTAGAGACACTGGTTGCACCATCAGTACACAATAAACATATCTTACCGTAATATCATTTAATATCCATATTTCATAAATGTAAAAAACATTTAATTACTATATTTTCCTTTATATGCATTAGTGAATAAAAAAAGAATATTGAATGTGAATGTCATTAAATTTGTTTCTTAATACGCTGTAATGTTACTAGGTGTGTCCACCCCTTGTCAAAATATTTCTGAGTTTACCGAAGAATATTAATTTTTTAAAGTACTATTTGTGAAATGCAACCGATAAAAAAATTACCAATGGATGTTATTTTTATTGTGTAAGAATCCAAAACGATGGTGCAAACAATATCTGTCAGCGAACTTAAAAGGCTTATTTACTAAAAAAATATGTTTGCAATGTACAGTGAAACTTGCCAAAACCAGACCCTCAGTAAACCGGAATTCCCTCTAAACCGGACGTTTTTCGGTCCCTTTTAATAAATTAATACAGAACAGAACCTCTCTAAACCGGAAACCCTTAATATCATACTTTTTACCTGGTCCCATGGGCATCCAGTTTAGAGGGGTTTCACTGTATTTTAAATAAAATAAGAATGATCCCTGTGCTATGTTTGAAACAAAAGTTAAATAATTGGGTGGTCTGAAATCAAATCCTACTGGGTGATTTCTGAAGCAAGTTGTTTCAGTTTGTGGTCCCAAGACAAGGTGTTGATGGGTGAATGTTTAAAGCAGAGACAGAAAGAATGACAGAGAAAGATTTATTTCCCACATCCAGAATGTTTAATGCTGCACATCAATAGTTTACAAAGGTTATTAGTCACAGAGAACGAAGATACAGTGTTCTAAGATAAGGTACCTATACAGAGAGAAACAGCACAACAGAAACAATCAATTGAAATACTAGTACTAGGAAAGAAAACAGCTGGGTCACAGGCATAGACAGAAGAGAAAACAGACATGTACCAAGCCGTGTGACTTGGCAGCGCCAGACATATAATAGTGAACAATCCTACATATATAAACGGCTATAAGTGAACGCAGTCACACAAATATATCACCCACTATCAACTCATTTTTTAAATCAATTTTATTACAAAATGGTACTTTCTTTTAAAACATTTTAGTTTGCGCAATACATTTTTTGAATGAATACATCTGAAAATTTAACTTCTTATCAGTGGATGCTCAAGTATATAACACTGTTGATCCTCAAAAATGATGGACCACAACAGTATAATTCAATAAATAAAAAAGCAACTTTTATAAGAGATAAAAACTTTTCAAAACAGCCTAATAGTAGTTGTTCCCAAAATAGGCACATAACAACTCGTCGATAACAGATTATGCATGACGAGTTCAGATCTTTAAATCTCTTGGAACGGGGCAATGTAAACATAATATATATAAATTTGTATACATTTGCAAATGACAGTATGGACATGATGAAAGAAAAAAGAAGAGAGTAATAGCTTAATACAAAACATGTACTTTGACAAATACATACACTTCAGACCACCACCAATGAAAAACACAAAACTAATAGTTGGCAAAATGAGGTTAAAAGACGAAAAGTGAAGAAACATAATTAGAGACTTGATAAGTAAAATACTTTACAACAACTACTGATTTTAATGGCACCATTGTTCCCAGGCACCATTTTTCCTATACATAAAGAAAAGCCATTGAAAATCATTGTCATTTTATGTCAAAATTCGAAACTAACAATTTTGGTTTCAGCAAAATCAGAATTACTTCGTAATAGTTAAAATCAAAGTTTTTATCCTTTGTTTTAGATTTAAAAAACTCCTTAGTGACCATGACATAATTAAAATTATACAGCTCATTAGTTTGAATTTAAAGGCTAACAAACATGACAATGCACACACAAATGAACATGCATGTTATATGTTTGACGATGTAATAAAATACAAAGATAAAATTAAATATTGAATACTGAAATTTCGAAATAACTATCAGTAGCAATTTTTATGATTTCAACTGCACATTCTTTTTACAAATGAAATCAACAACTAAAGGCATATGTGTATGCACCTAAGTACAAAAATGAGGCATTTATGCAAATTAAATTCCTGTTCAAAATCATTATTACATGAGAAGCCACTTATTGTGGAATGGTAAAAGAGAACAAGTTGCCAGTTTTCTAATGTCAACAAACAAGGCTGCTTCCATGGAATACTCCCCATGCTGTCATGTTGTATTTGTTTTATCAAACATATGAACAACAATAAAACAAAAACATCACCCTGCTCAAGTAAAGAAACATAAATTCCGCGTACAATAGTAACTCTCAAAATGCAAAAATATATCTCCAAACCTCCTTATTATATATTGTTATAATTGTCAACACCAGAAAATGCAAAAATAGAGCTTACAAAAATGGTCTACTTTCTACCTTCATTACAACATTGTATTGGAACTACAAACAAATTGGACACGTTCAATATTAAAGATATAAAAGCACTACGTCACATTTCCAGAGTTGCACACATGGATGCTGGACTACGGTTACCTACCGACAAACGGAACAAGTTAAGAAGAGACAAGTTATCACAAACAAGTGGATTTCTAAAACAAAACTGGGTAAATACCCGCTCCCCACCTCCAGTTCCCTACTGTCAATCTCCGAACACATTGGAGTGATTATGCTTCAGGAAAAAAATAATGTCGCCAAAAAAAAACAAATCATCATCAGTAGACTAACCTGACTAACAAATGAGAACTTAAACATTCTATCACAACAGAGGAGCAGATATTTACAAAGCTTCCAAATGGGGTTTTCTCTTCTTCTTTTTTGAAGGGGGTGGGGGTCGGGGGACGAGGAGTCATGTCCTTGACATTTTCTAAATACAAAAATTACTACAAATTTTGTTGTTTTTTGTTTTTTTAAATATATATATTTTTTTTTGCAATGGACAAAAATGGTGCAAAATCATGAATTGCTGCCTTATTCTTTGCAGGCTCATTTTTGTTATTAAATGTTTTAGCATTTTGTTTCTGTACTAATTAATTACTCTTTAATCTGCTCCAACAACATGAAATAAGAATGGACAAATGTAAATATTAATGCACTCTCCCTTGTCAATTTTTTGTTGGTCTGTTAAAATTTAAAAATATAATGAAATACTGTCACGATTGCTAACCCAAACAAGTGAATAATTATGACCTTCCAACCCGTAAAACAAAAATCGATTGCAGTTCCGTCCAGTCTATATATAGTGTTGCTCGTTTGTGGCAAGAGCTTACGAGGAGCACGAGTGTAGAGGTTTACATTAAAAGGCACTTGTTCCCTGCATCATCAGCGTCGTCGTGGCAACACCACAGGCAGAGTCTCTTGCGGCCAACATGAACATGCCTGGCACGTTGTGGGACAAGTTTGGGCATCATTAGTGTTAATCAGTCGAGTGTCGTCGTCGTCAAGGAGGCATTACGTGAGTTACTATGAGTCTTGTGGATTTGCTTTCAGATAGTCGACTTGGAGAAGGAGACTCGCAAATGGCTGCTTTCACTTAACTGGTGATTATGCAGTCCCTGCGAATAAAAAGCAAAGACATGAAATAATATTTAATCGACAAGACTGATTGTGTTATTCACCTTGTAAATTCATAAAAACTTCTATCACTTTAATGTTGGTAACCTACAGATTTCTTCCAATACTTGCATGGATGTATGTGTGTATAGGATGCTCTATCCGAATTAATTTAGAGGTATTTACAGAAATTGCCGAGGCATTCCAATAACAACAGGTGGGATTGTGGGGACTGGTGATATTTGCAACAGTCTACAATTAGCACAAACCAAAGTAATGTTCCATGATCACAGTTGCATAAAGGTGATAACATGCTTATATGCCAAAGGTTCAGGCAGGCTGTCCAGAGAACACAAATCGCAGCTTTCTGGCCGGTCTGTCCAGGACAGTTTGTAAGTTGTTAGTGATTCGTGAGAGACAAGAGTATGCAGTGACCTTACACCTATGCCGCCAGCAAGGCCGCTTCAATGCTGTACTTCAACTGATATTTGTTATATTTAGTAATATGGTTAAAACGTTGTGGTGTCAGACTTCTCATGTGACTGTTAATGTGGCACAGGAACATATTTTACAACAATGTCCACTACATAACTCGGAGAGAAGCCACTTCTGGCCGCATGGAACATACCTACAACAGAAGCTATGGGGATCCAGGGAGGACCTGCAAACAACTGCCAAATTCATCACTCCGATCAGAATATATGTATAACACAATTTTCACAAGAAGAAGAAGAAGAAGAAGGCATTACTTACTATTAAAGCCAAGACCGCCTCATCAACGGAGTTCATCTGGATCAGGGCCATCTTGCGGTCTTTTCTGAAAATGTGAGATAAACCATATTCTTAAGTGGAAATATGTTGCAGCTACACAAATTTGTGAACATATTGAAGGCTGGTAATCAGGGAAACATGTATTCTGGAAACAAAAAACACTTTCTAAATTCTGATCACTGAAAAAATGGATACTTCTCCAATTATAAATATAGTTTTGTGTGTAAACATAAATCCACAATTAAAATCACTTTTTAATCAGATTTAGATGTAGCAGCAAAACTAGGTTTGTGTTTTGTGAAATGGGCTCTTAATCCCAAGCAGACTGCCAATAATCTTTGGGAAATAGAGATAAAAAAATGTTAAACTCTTCAGTAGTTTGTTGTGAATAGACTAATGTTAATGCTACTTTCTCTGACAGTATTTGAATACATGATGCAAACCGCGCATGTTTGACAACTTAAAACTCACGGGAAAAACTTGAAGGCTTTGACACTTCCATATTCTGAAAACAAATCTGAGATTTCACTTTCTTCAACAGTTGGTCTGCAAATTAACAAACAAAACATATTAGCACATATGGTCTACAACATAGAAATCAAATATTTCTCAATATTTTTGTTTTGACGTACAATTAAGAGTCAAAATGTTCCAAAACACTGGGAATCTGCCACCTGTGTGGTCACATAGAACACACTAATTATAGACTTATGAAGCCCCATATCCTCTGAACTTTTATAACAACGGGTAAGTCTTAGACCAGGCACACATAATGCAACACTGCCAAATAGAAGAGTTGCAACTAATTAACTAATTGTTTAGTTGTATCCATACAAAAATATTTAAAACATTTAATAAAAATGGCTTTTTAAAAAAACAATTCAAAGAAAGATAATTATATCTAATGTTTTGTAATTTCCAATTGGCGGCACTTTATGATAAGGTGATATGAAAGGACTTCATTTTGAATATTTCAGTTTGAGGAGAGTTACAAGAGAAACAAGATGCTTACGGAATGTTAGATAAATGAAGAACCCCAGAGGGAGGGAAAATGTTCTGGCAGTTTTTAGATCCTGGTCTCTTGAAGCGATGCAGAGGTGAATTGGTGTAATCCTTTGTCAAGCCCGCATCCTGCAATAAAACATCTAACAATGAACAACAAAATACGGTACTCCAAGCCCTATATTTTTAAAGCTTTCTTACCACTATGATATCGTAAAACTGTCGTAACTGATGATGTCATTTGATGTGTGACATCATCATTTACGACACTTTTATGATATCTTAGTGCTTAGATAGCAGTTGAAACCAAGACACTAACAACCTGTTCAAGTCAATTCTGTTCTTTCCACTTTAAAACTTAAGAAAAACTTATGAACTTAGGGCTTAGCATAAGGGTTAGATTTCACAGGTTTTTTTTTGTTAAACACTAAACACTAATTTGCTCAATCCATGAAAATACCAAAGACTTTGTTATCATTGTAATAAGCCCTATTATCATTTAGTTATCTTCTAAGAACTTACCGGCTGTCCATCTTTCGGCATCTGAACCACAGAGTGCTTGGACTGGGCCACTCTGATGGGCTTGCCCCAGACCTTTACCTTGTCCAGGAAGGTTATAGCTGAAAATAATAAGAAGATCACAGTATTTTCTAAATATTATTTGATTCATTAACAAAAACCCCACCAGAATCTGCAATAGTAACAACCTAGAGTAGACTCCCATTTTATGAATCTAATTAGCATTAAAATCACTGTTAAGTTCTTAAGGTGGCTAGGATAAACGCTCCCTTCGATCAACATACAATTAAAATTAAATTATGATCATAACCTCAGTGTAGACTGCTGGCTTCATTAAACAGGGCCAATTACAATAACTGCCAACATCTCAACCAGTAGTTTTCAATTTTAGTGTTGTTAGAAGAACTCTTAAAGATAGACCACAATTAAATTCAAGCATGTTTTAAGTTTAAAAAGCATAAGGCCAAATACCTGAAAAATGCACCTGCCTCTGAATTTTTTTAATTTTTAATGTTTATTTAACTCTTTGCTTGCTGTCGGCGGGAAATGCCGCCTGGGATCTTGTTGGCGAGTCAGATAGCGATGATGAAATTTGTTTAGGCTTTACTGCAGGTGATATTGTGGACGGAG
>JAULBQ010264361.1:0-10089 GCA_032355525.1 Pachydermia laevis
GTGGGTGTGGTGAACATATGTCTGTCATGTACTTTCCTCTTTGTGGGTGTGGTGAACATATGTCTGTCATGTACTTTTCTCTGTGTCAGTGTGGTGAACAGCTGTCTCTCATATTATTTCTTATGTGTGGGTGTGGTGAACGTCTGACTCATATTATTTCCTATGTGTGGGTATGGTGAACAGCTGTCTGTCATGTTATTTCTTCTGTGTGGATGTGGTAAACATATGTCTTTCATATTATTTCCTCTGTGTGTGTGTGGTAAACATCTGTCTGTTATATTATTTCCTCTGTGTATGTGTGGTGAACATCGGTCTGTCATATTATTTCCTCTGTGTGGGTGTTGTGAACGTCTGACTATCATGTTCTTTCCTCTGTGTGGGTGTGGTGAACACCTCTCTGTCATGTTATTTCCTCTGTGTATGTGTGGTGAACGTCTGTCTGTCATGTTATTTCTTCTTTGTGGGTGTGGTGAACAGCTGTCTGTTACGTACTTTCCTTTGTGTGGGTGTGGTGAATAGCATGTACTTTCCTCTGTTGGTGCGGTGAGCATCTGTCAGTAACAAAGAGGATGTGACAGCTGATTGAATAATTTGAAAGTACATGTACTTTTCGAAACAATTGAAAGTTATATAATTTAGGAAAAATAGTTTTTGTTGGACCAGATATGATTTAATAAGTCAACTCTTGTTGTTGGTATATGATCAATATTTTGGGTTTGTATTTCAGGCTCTGAAGAGGAGACGGATTATGAAAAAGAAAGATCAATTGTATATGGTGAGTTTCATTACATAGTACAACTAAAAAAATTCTTTATACTTTAAAATAGCTGCAATCTCAGGAATATTTGTATTATTTAAGTATATAGAATAGACAAACCACAAATATTTGCATTGGCCTTTCTTTCTTGAATGGTGGGATGGAATTTGTAACAAAAAGTACCACAAAGCATGATGGAGGATTTTATTTTCTCCCAAGGTGGTTGGATGCATATGTTGATATTGACAATGGATGAGTTTATTAAAAGTGTAGTTGTGTTTGTATTTTACTTCAGGAAATGATGACATAAAATAGATTGCAGACTTAACGATTTTGAAAATAAAGTTAATTGCTTGCCATGTCCAGACATGATTGTATGTTGTTACTAATTGTTTTACCTACTGGTAATACTGAAATTAACTCAAGTATTTGAGGGTTTTTTAAATTGTATTTCAGAAAATGAGGACCAGAAGAATGATGCAGAAGCGTTTCGTAAGTCACTTCATCTGCTCTTATAGGAAGAAACAAACAAGTGCTTTGTGTAACGACACTCAACACATTTTGTTTACGGTTATATTGACGTCGGACCTATGTTTAAGGACCACACATATCTTGTAAAGGAAACCCGCTGCCATCAGCAGATGAGCTACTCTTCAAAAAAAAGTAGCAAGGGATTTTTTATATGAACTTTTCCATAGATAGAATAAAACATCCCACTGACTTTGATATACCAGTCGCAGGGCACCGGTTGGAACGCTTATAGAGAGAAGTGAGGGATTTAGGGAAAAGTCAGACCCCTACCCCTATCCCAAAAAGCATAGATATGATAGCATATTTTGATTCCCGTTTCTGTTTTGATACAGTCTTTTTAAATACTGGGTACCTGGCCAGACAAGGGGAACATGACAAAAAAAGTTGCAATGTTTGTTGATGGGGGCATACACCCCAGCATCCCTCCACTTGAGCTGCCACTGTGTATTCTTCTTCTTCTTGTCGTTCGCTTGTTGACTACACATTTAGGCCATTGTCCAAAAATGTAGTCATAGTAGCTGTTGATGCATGGTATTGTGGTATATTAGAGTGCGCCATGCAGATCAATACCTCTGACTTCTGTTAGGGTTACCTCACCCTTAGTCCATATCAGTATAGCCTCTACCCATTGACCAATCCAGCTTGGGTGTTCCTAACAGAAGCTAAAGCTCCCGCTGGCATAGCTCTCTAGGTCACTGAGACATACAAGCCCCCTCACCACGTCAAGGAATGGACTATGAAGGGGATAGTAAAGCGAAATACACGTTTGTAGTTACCTCATTTCTTTGAGAGAGATTCGTCTATCGTTGAGTGGCGGGTGTAATGATTGTTGTAATAAATTTAAGAAACATTATGCGGATAGTGTTGATGCAGATTTATCTAATTTTTTGTCACAATTTAATAATGAAACAAGTTTACTTTATTTTCATTTGTCAGGCGGTCCTGATGCAGGCGATATTACTTTCAATCCCAAGTCACCTAATGTAACTGAAGGAGGTGATCTAAATGTCACCTGTGATGTCTACTGTAACCCACCATGTTCCTACACCTGGACGCAGGGAAATAATATCATATCGTTGAAATCCCTGTTAAAATTGGCTAACATCAAGAGGACACAAGATGGACGTGTGTACACTTGCACAGTAACGAACGCTGCTATCCCACAGATTGCAACGAAACATTTCATACTGAAAGTCAACAGTGAGTATTCTTCTATTTTGCTGATTTGTAAAGTAACGATGTTAAAACAGACAGGCAGACCATCAGCTCTCACGTTTATGATGACCAAATATTTTATCGGGCAACTGAAATACATGAAATGAGTTGCCCGACTGGCAACTGGATACATTAAGCAAATCTTTATTAAACAATTAATAGTGTTCTCGTATCTAACACAGTGTCACTTGCTGGACGTTATTTAGATAAAAGGCACCACTAGGGGGCATTCGTTACCAAAACAGGTGACACAGGTACAAATATATAACTATTTTTAACTGATCTGGGCGATTTGCTAAGACAAACGTACACTGAGAAAGACATATGTGAGATGGTGGACTTCTTCATTGACAACATATGGTAGCTGATTTATTTCTCTATGCATATGCATACAATTGTCTAACTAATCTGGCTAAATCAAAACAAAGGAATCTGGCTAAAATGTTTAATTTCACCTTCAGATATATCAATGATTTTATATCATTCAATAATAATATCACATATTACCTTCCACTTATATATCCACCAGAGTTAGAAATGAAAGAAACTACAGAAACTGAAATATCTGTTTCCTATCTTGATCTGTACAAATCGACGTTGGCCTTCACACAAAGCTGTATGATAAAAGGGGTGACCTCAATTTCCCCATAGTAAATGTAACCGTTATGTCTAGCAATATTCCTTCTTCTCCAACGTATGTTTCACAACTTCTGGGATACATCTGGGCATGCTCGTCATATGCCGATTTTAAAGACTGACATATCATTCTGGTACAGAAATTGTTTGATCGTGAACACCTGATATCATCACTGTTTCACAGTGGATCATGAGTGCATGCAATCACAGCCATATGCATTCCGCCGACTCTGTCGAGTGCAGGTTTGGGTTTACTCAGAAAGTCTTGGGAGTGGCAGTCCTTCCCAGGGCTGTGCAGGATGGATGTGGTGTGATCTCCTTGGTAAGTGGCAGTTTTCCTGTTGAATATGCAATCGACAGTAAATCATGGAAACTATTGCGAACTTGCCTAAACGTCCTTTGGATTCTGCACCATGCAGAGATATGGCTTTGACTACGATACGGTTTTGTCGTTCAGATTGTAACATCCAAGGATTCCTGAAAGCTTTCAAAACGTTTTATGGTCGACACTGTGAGGCCATTTCACCATATTACGCATACTTGACAAACATGATAATCTGCCTTACTGATAGTTAGTAACAATAATTTTAATTTGGCTAATGTGTCCCTGACTAGCAAATTGCTCGTACATTTTGAAGATCAACACTGCATATATACCGTCTTAACATTTTTTTATTTTAATGTTAAACTGTTGCAGATATATAAGAAACATTTTGTGTATTTTAATTGTTTTTATACAGATCGTCAACCAGAACGTCAGAATGAAGATATTGTTAAAGGATTGGCAATTGGAATTGCGTTATCAATTGTCCTCGTTGGTGGGGTCATTGGATATGTTTACTTTCGCAAGAGGTAATTAGTTTGATTATTCTTACCACTGTCATGGGTGGATTTTCAATATATTGCAAAGAAAGAAAGAAGTGTTTTATTTAACGACGCACTCAACACATTTTATTTATGATTATATTGGCGTCAGGCATATGTTTAAGGACCACACACAGATATTGAGAACGGAAACCCCCTGCCGCCAACTTTGGGCTACTCTTCGTAAAGCAGCACTGAGCTAGATCCCGCCCCGTATATTGCAAAGAAGTCTTCGAGACAAGTGGTATTAATCACATGTGGATTCGGGAGCGGGATGTAGCTCTGTGAACGGAGAACGCTTGAGGTGCTGAGGTCACAGGCTTGATCCTCCTCAGTGGATGTCTTCCATTGGGCTATTTTACGTTCCAACCAGTGGTCCACAACTTGTTCATAAATGGTCGTGGTATGTGCTGTCCTGTCTGTGGCAAAGTGCATATAGACGACTCCTTGCTGTTTATCGGAAAGAGTAGCCTATGTGGCGGCAGCGGGTTTCCTATAAAAACAACATATGTCAGAATGACCATGTGTTTGACGTCCAATAGCTGCTGATGAAATAAAAAATCAATGTGCTCTAGAGGCGTCGTTAAATAAAACAAAATGTTACTTTCACATATGGATTCTCAAGAATGCCACAGATTTGCTTCAAATTATCCAATTGCAATCCAGATCCACGTTCACCTGTGTATCCGTTGTCAAGGTCGTATAATGCAGGGTGCATAGTCCAATGGACGTTTAGGCAAGGAATCCTGAAAGAAGTCAAAAGTGTTATGGTCGACATTGTGGGGCCATTTCATGATATGACGCATCATTGACAAAAAACTGATGTGTGGTGCAATACCCTAGTTTGACGTTGTACAAACGTTTTCATCCTTTTGTATGGTGGACTTTATGGCTGTGGGTTGTGGTCATGACGGGTGCCATCGGTGGACAGGATATGCTAACATTTCGCAAATACCTGATACCATCACTGTTTTACAGTGATTCATCAGTACATGCAACCACAGACATGTATTCCACTGACTCTGTCGGGTGCAGGTTTGGATTTACGGATCTAGTCTTAGGGGTGGCATTCGTCCTGAGGGTTGTGCAGAAGGGATGTATTGTACTTTGCTGTATCTCCTTGGGAAGTGGCAGTCCTCCTGTAGACAATGCACCCTTGGACTATGCACCCTGCAGATATACGGCCTTGACTACGGATACGGTTTTTTTTCTTCAGATTCAATACATACAGTTGTTTAGTTTGTTAATTCTGAACGACAAAACCGTATCGTAGTCAAGGCCATATCTCTGCAGGGTGCAAAGTCCAATTGATAACCCATAATGATTTTAAAGTTGTAGTCACAAGTGATGTTTCGCTGTTTGCGATATAGTCCAGTCAATTTATGGTTTGACCTCGGACATATTGCAACAGAAGGTTTTTTGGTTTTATATTTTAGATATGACGTCACTGAATATTATATCCAAAATAGGACAGAATCTGACAACAGGAAGTGGGCTACTTTGCACAAATATTATATGGCAGCCAAAACCAACGTTGAAGCTGTATATCTTCTAAATGATTGGTTTTTGAGCACATAAAATTGAATCAGTTAATAAAAACATGATACCAAATAAATATATTAATTAGTTTAAAATATATTATGACATATGTAAGACGTCATGACGCAGATAACGTCATTTTACGAAATGGCGTCATATTTTTTATAAATATTTGTTCTTTTTAGCATATATAACAAACTCATGAATTTACCAACTGACTTTTTAACAATATTAATCATCCATGAATTACTGTTTAAAAATGAAAGGGGGAATGGAATGTTTTATTTAATTGACATACTCACAGAGCGACAAACCTATTGGCACTAAACTTCCAGAAGTTTCTATTTTAATTTTTAAACGCCCAACACACTTTAAAAATAATGATCTAAAACACGCAAAAATACCACTTTTTCATAAATTTACAAAATAGCAACTGATGGCTGTAAATACTAACAATTTATCGAGATACATTACATTTATTGTTAATATTACATATTTAAATACAGAGTAAAAATATGTACATTTAAAATTGTAAATTTATATAGTATTATTATAGAAAATTATGTTTTATGTTTAGTTAAATATATGGCTATGTGTAAAGCAATGATTCAAGGCTCCCTACCTTGACTTTGCTAATGTTTATGGGGACAATAAATATTAAAAAAACACCCAACAACAACAAACAAACAACAACAACAATTTGCATACTGCGTAACCCTTAGTAACAACACATAACTATGTAACTAATAGAGACAACATATTTTATTCCAATAATGTAGAATGTAATAAGAAATGGTATGTTCAATAATCATAGCGTGAATTTGTTTCCGAATATTTCCATCAATCGATTTCATGGAACATTCTAGAAAGTGTAGGCCATCCTGCACTCAACAAAATTTATTTACAGTTATATTGGCGTCAGAAATGTGGTTAAGGACCACAAATTGTGGACAATATAAAATAACCAACAAAGACCATTTGCAACATCTTTTCTGCCACAGTTTGTTATAAAGTTTATTTTTTGTGTTTTCTTTTGTATTTAATCGAGAAACCCTAATTATTTAGAAAGTGGTCAGTTTTATGTTAACAATAAAATAATATCAACATTATCTCGAATATCGTACATATGACAGTGGTGCTAACAATAACCCGTTCTAATAAGAACTTAGTGAAGGTGAATAATTTAATACGCATTTCATTATCTAGTAAGTCCTATGTACATGTAGTATTATGTAATTTAAGATAATTTATGCTTTATGCATTCGATCAAGCATTTGGAAAATATTGCCTAACCAAATAAAATCTGGTGCCAGTGTATCATGTTATATGGCACCAACCGACTAGTTTGCAACCTACATCTTACCCTACATCTTATCAACAATCAAATGTATTAACATTTAAGTAAAAATTACAATATATACAGAATGGTTATCACAATATACTCTAATCAGACCTTTAGTGACCTGCAGAGAAACGTTTGGGTTCCTGATAAGTGCCTTCATGTATGTTTTAAAATGTCCTTCCATACCAGCTATGACCATGTTTTTGACTTGGGACGATCAATTGTTCCTATTCAAAGTATAACCGAATAACAGACCTAGCTGAGTCTGATGTTGGAGGAATGTGATGGTTGCTAATCTTCGCCAGCAATACTAACTGTATTTACGTTACAGGAATTATTCAAGTTTGTTGTCAACTCATCTGCCTATTTTATTCGGTATACTTTAATCATTTAATGTTATAAATTACAGTAACTTGTATTTTCATTTCTTAGAATGCATATCCACATACTAATATATTTCTGATACATCTAATAGGCCAATGTAGATTTTGCCCTGTTGAAATAATTATATAAGGGAATCCAGAATATATTTATGAATTTAATGGTTCATATTTCATTTCAAATGTTTTATTCCGTTGATCTGTGACATGTCCGCAAATTGATCTACTTCGTATGTTGAGAGAATTACACGTTTACCTAAGATCACCTTTCGTATTTTGTAAAGTTACAATTTGTTTACATATACATGCGTCGAGTATCAATATCTATATTTATCACCCACCTGTGAGAGAGATCGCAGTGTAATAACATTGTCACAATGTGACGAACCGTTTTATTAGACAATCCTGTAATGTGATTGGTCCACAGCGCATTAAGGGAGGATGGGGTCAACACTGGTCAATGTCGGAAATGTTTTATTTATTAATAGCTGTTTGTTAATTACATTCCTTAGAAAGTAGCCTGTAAACTTTACACACGATTTAAAATAAATAAAATATTAAAAGTCATTGATAATTTGTAAAAACAGGCGATAATAATGACATCAGTTAATCAATGACGTCATTCTGGTACGTGACGTCATGTTCCAAAGCCTTCGCTTTGTGCATTTCCACCTCTTGTTCAAATAGATTTTCCTGGGTTTTTTTGTTTAATAATGCGCGTGGTGATAACTAAATTACTATACTTGTACCCGTGATGTACGATTGAAAACACACTTGTTGTAATACAAATGGTCTCTCACGCGAACTCGTTTAGTATTCTCTATATTCAATACATTGCTAGTCATACCAATATTATGTAGTAACTTAATTTTTATTTTTGCGTACAATAATGTCATAAGTATTTATTTATTTTTCTACCACACATAATTTAAGTTGAATGAGTTGTGGGAATTTCAGAAAATACTTGCCGGTTGAGTACTTTAGATCTAAACAATGTATTGCAAACTATAATTTTTTAAGATGGTGAAAAAGAAGAATACCATTATTTCGTGTTATTGCTGAAAAGCAAGACAGTCCCGTTAATGGTTCCAAATTAAAATAGTCCATTTGAAAGAAAATTCTTCGATCCAATGTTTTTCATCTTCTATCATGTAACCTTAACAAGGCAGACACTTAAAGGTTCTTCGTAATCTGGCAATGTCGTTTAGCAAAGCAAAACAATAAAGGTATTCATAATCTGGCTGTGTCGCTTAGCAAGACACAAACATAACGATTATCTGTGGAGCTAGCAAAGGTTATCTGTTCAGTTCAAAATATTAGGGAAGCAAGTATCTTTGTCTTTATGAGGGTGGTGTTTATGACACTTTACATTCCTGGTGCAAAAGGCAATTCAGTGGTAAAATTCTGAAACGTGTGGAAAAAAAGAGCCTTTCATGAACATCAAACACAGCCCTGCATAGGTACACTGGATGTAATATCAGGTTTGAGTTGGGATGAACAGAAGGGATCATAGCGATGGTCGAACCTAATAATGTCTGTTAAACAAAATCAAAGGTCTAGTCACAATACCTAAGATATCAGAATGGCAGACGTCAGTTTATAGGAAATGTGATAATACAAGGTACAGCTGCAAACACCTTGTGCTTGAATTGTTTTAAAGTGTCAACTTGGAGGGCGGATCCAGAAAGTTACAATGGAGGGGTCACATAATTGTAGAAAGGACACGTTTGAGTTTGCTGAAGGCCGAATGGAGCAATGCATTAACATAAAGGGGCTCCTGGTGCGCCGAAAATATCAATTCCCAGACTATGATTTATACATTAAAGTAAAAGTTTAAAAGTTGTACTGTTTGGTGAGTGATTGCATATCTGAAATATTGCGCTTTGAATATATCATATACTATTACATTATAGGCCCCCCTACCTATGTTTTGTAGATGCTGAATTAAAAAATAAACTGAAATAAAAATGAAAGGAGGGAGGTGGGCTTCACGATACCCCAGTGACTTCCCTCTGAATCCGCCAATACAACTGTCAAACTGTTTCCGTTGACTTCAAATACTTGACCATATATTGTTGTTGTGCTACCTTAATCAACTTTATCTAATATAAGTATACATCGTACATTTTCTGATATTAAGTTATACATGTTCGAAGATCGTTAACATTGGTGCCATTATTATCTTCAGTATTTACTTTCTTCCAAGACAATGCATGTCACCCTGACTATGTAATTTGTTAACATTACGTAGTATTACGTATTAAGTATTATTTGGAAGTAAGTGAATATAATATATGCATATTCTGCATCTGCTGGAAACAACACATATTTGTATTTTAAATATGACGCCATTTCGAGCATTGATGATGCATAATGACGTTAGCTGCGTCACGACTTCATAAGTATGTCATATAATATGTTTCACAAGTTAATTTTGTTCTTTGCTATGATATTTCTATCTATCGATACTACATATATGGGGTCTAAAACAATGCATTTAGAAGATATAATGCCTTAAAGTTGATTTTGGCGGCCATCTTGAATTTATGCTATTTTGGATATAGTATTCAATGGGGTCATAGCTACGATATAAACAAAAACACCTTCTGTTGAAATTTTTCCGAGGTTCACCTAAAGTTTGCCTTAAATTTACTGGACTAATATTTGGGCTACAGAGGCTATGCAAATTCTATTTTTAGATGCGGCCGAATCGACCCTAGGCCATCCACGATCTCGCACGAGCAAGCAGCGTGTCAAACCCAAAGGTAACCAACCACTGTTCGGGAAGACACACGTTTGTCGAGTTCTGCGCGGAAAATATCATG
>JAULBQ010266582.1:0-20027 GCA_032355525.1 Pachydermia laevis
ATTACGACGTCGACAGAAAGACCACCTGAATTGTAGAAGCCATTCGCCCGCTGGGCGGGCTCCTACAGGCACTAACAAGAATCGTAATCAATCGCCCGCAGGGCGGGCTCCTACAGGCGCTGGCAAGAATTGTAATCAATCGCCCGCAGGGCGGGCTCCTACAGGCGCTGGCAAGAATTGTAATCAATCGCCCGCAGGGCGCGCTCCTACAGGTGCTGGCAAGAATTGTAGGAGCCCGCCCTGCGGGCGATATTAGTCAGGGATGCAACTTCGCGTTGGGAACAATTACGGGTCGTTCCGTTTTAAACGGTGGAATAGCGTCTCCTGAGTCGATAGTTCGGGCACATTCGTGTCCGGCATACACGGCATGGGCTATTGCACCGGGCACCCGACAATCACCAATACTTCGCACGGGCTTGATGCCAGCGTTTAACAGTCGGTCGGCATCCGCGTTCAATTCATGGAACAAACTGTCGTTGCCCTTTCGTATGCCGACTACAACCAGCGACGCGCAGTCGATTTCACTGACGTCCGTGTCACGGTAGATGCTTGCCAATTCCGTCATGCCATTTGCAAAGCCGGTGAGGTAATGCTCGAACACGGTCTTGATACCGAGTTCGATCATGCGCACACGGATATCGGCCATTTCATTGTTCATAAACGTCCAAGCGGAAATCGCATTTGCCGGGGTGACGATCGTGACCTCGTGTCCGCGCTGCCGTAATAGTTCCGCCAGGCAGCTTCCCATGTAGTAGTGGTCGAAGTCATAAATGACGATTGGGCCTTCCGGTTTCGCAGCGGCAAGAACATCGTCGGGTGTGAACACGGTTTCCCCTTCAAATCCACTGACTGGATATCCTTTCTCGCTCAGAATTTCACGGGTCCACGTAGCACCCGTCGCAATGACCGCATGATCACAGCCGAATTCAATGACATCTGCTGCCGACAACTTGCTGCCTAGATAGACATCGACATTGCCCATCGTCTGAATCAGGTTCGTTCGATAATCGCGAACGCGAGCCCAGGTTGACAAGCCCGGCAATTTTGATTCAATGGATACGCGACCGCCGAGTTCTTCACGTGCCTCGGCTACCGTTACGGCAAAACCTCGCTGCCCAAGCGCCCGTGCGCATTCGAGTCCGGCGGGCCCTGCGCCAACGACCAATACACTGGTTTCGGAATCGCCAGCCGGGATGCGCTCAGGATGCCAGTCGCGTCGCCATTCTTCACCCATGGTCGGATTTTGTGTGCAACGAACCGGCACACTGTCGTGATAGCCGGATACGCAGATATTGCAGCCAATGCATTCGCGAATCTCGTCTTCGCGGCCTTCATCTATCTTCTTTGGCAGAAACGGATCCGCGATTGATGGACGCGCCGCACCGATAAGATCGAGAACGCCGCGTTTGATCTGGCTGACCATGTCGTCCGGTGATGTAAAGCGACCGACGCCGACAACTGGTTTCGAGGTCAACGGTTTAGCGAAGCTGACCCAGGGTTCCTGAGCACCTTGCTCGCTGAATCGCGCGGACGCGGTTTCGACTACCCAGCTTGATGATTTCAGATCCCATAGATCGGGGACGTCGGACAGCATCGATATGATTTCATGCGCTTCTGATTCCATCGATTCGCCTGAAACTTTTAGCAATTCATCTGTGCTGAATCTCAACGCAATGGCGCAGTCCTGGCCGACGGCTTCCTTCATGTCCTCGACGATCTCCCGCATGAGTCTTACGCGATTGGGTAAACTGCCGCCGTATTCGTCGGTCCGTTTGTTCAGATGTGGCAACAAAAATTGATACGGACCAAAATTCATGCCGGCATAAATATAGATGATGTCGAATCCGGCAGATCTTGCGCGCTTCGCTGCGTCAACGTGCCATCGACGAAGATCGCGAATGTCCTGCTTGTCCATGGGTCGGGATTGCGCGAGGTTTATCCATCCCGGGTAAGTGGAATCGCTGGAAATGCCGGAAACAGACATCAACGGCACACGCGAATATTTGTTACCTGTGCCGCTGCCGCCATGCCAGAGCTCAACCCCGGCCAGAGAACCGTGGCGGTGCACGGCATCAACCATTAACTCATGAACTTTGATGTCTTCATCATCCCAAAGACGACAGTAGGACAATGGTGCGTCGTCGGAGCTGGGATGAATTGAGCAATAACCGGTATTGACAACGCCCCAACCACCTTCGGCGCGCACCTCGCGCATGCCTGCGCGCGTGTGTGGCATCTGCTGACCGGTGCCGAGTGCATGTGGCGTGCAATAAAAACGATTGGGTGCCGTTACCGGACCGATCCGGACCGGTTCAAACAGGATGTCGTAGCGAGGGTTTCTACTCATGCAAAAAATGTCCCGGTAGCCGCTTAATCAGGTCGCGATCGATCGTCAAATGTAACACCTAATTTCGTTGCGTTCTGAGCATAATCAGGCTGACATGCCGGTTGTTTCACACTCTGAAACAGATCAACATTTGGGTAGACTTGCAGGCAAACCTATCGTGGGCATTCGACGTGAGCATGGTTCCCCGGTCTATCACTAGCGGATTGGTGCAAATCGGATGAAGAAGCGGGATACTCCGGATAATCAATACGCCGGATTTCGTCGCCGTCCCATTCTAATCATGAATGTGAAAGCTCACGAATCGTTTTTCGCCAATAACGTCAGTTGTATCAAAACTGAACGTTAATAGAGGCGTAAAGATACCGGCCCATCCACGAGTGCAGGCTGCCTTCATATCCAAATGCTTCATCGGCGAGCGGCGGGTCCTCGTCAAACAGGTTGCGAATGCCAAGCCGAAGACGGGTCTGGTCTGCGAAGACGCCGTCGAAACGGTAATCGACATGTGCGTTTACGCGAGTGTAGCTGTCAACTGGAAGCGGTGCTCCCGGATTTGCTGTGTCTCCGTCGGCCCGGGTTTGCGTGTCGAATACTTCGCCTACGTAGTTCGCTGACAGACCTGCTCCCCATTGGTTACGTTGCCAAGTGGCCATGAAAGTTGCGCGCCATTCCGGTCGGAACTCTTGTTGAACGAGATCGCCGACACCGGAGGCTGGGACACCAGCGTCAACCAGGATCTGCTGGAGCGGGCCGGCATCTTGCTGAAATTTGGTGAGCTTGGCTCCATTGAGCTTCAAATCGAAGGCGCCCCAGGAAGTATCAAAACTGTAGAGCACACTGAAATCGAATCCTTCAATCTCTCGTGGTTGGAAGTTGAGGTAGCGATCGAATACGATTTCAACGACCCCTAAAGACCCATCGGTCGTGACTTCGCGTTGTACGAAGGGATTGAACGAACCCTCATCGCGCAGAACAGCATCAAGCGTCACGTGATTCTGGCCGCCAAAGATTCCAACCACGCCATTTTGCTTGATCGTCCAGAAATCGAGCGTCAACGTTAGTCCGTCCGTCGGCGTATATACGACGCCGAATGTCGTATTCTCGCTTTCTTCCGGTTTCAGATCTTTGTTACCCGAACGCGTCTCCTGAATGCCATACCGTGGAATATCACCCGTTACCGGGTCGACAAGTGCCGGGTCTGAACGTGTATTCACGACCGATGTTGCGCCTTGATGAATCTGTACCAGGTTTGGCGCCCTGAATCCTTCGGAATAGGCTGCACGGAATTGCAATTGATCAACCGGATACCAGGAGGCCGCTATTCTCGGTTTCGTTATGCTGCCAACATCGGAAAAATCCTCGTATCGAGCAGCAATTTGAACGTCGAGACTTTGGGCGAACGTGATATCGCTTAGAATCGGGATAAGAAATTCAACGTAGACAGATGCGACTTGCCTGCTTCCGCTCGAGTCGGGTGATTCACTGCTGCCCATCATGTCACTGTTGTTGACGAGCTCACCTGTAATTGCATCTGTAAAGCTGATTGTGCCGTCGGACCGGGGATCCCGGTTTTCGTCAAAAGCCTCGTCACGATACTCAACGCCCGTTCCGAAGCCAACGCTGCCTGCAGGGAGTTCAAATAAGTCTGCGCGTGACAATTTGAAATCAATCAATGCCAGTGATGTCATGCTTTTGCGATTTACAGTGATGAGAAACGGATCAATCGATGACTGCAGGTTGGGGTTCGGGTTGCTCGGGTTCGTCGGATCGCTGATGTCACCCCCGGTGAATATGTTGTATGCGTCGGGGGTATCGAGCATCAGCGACTGTTGAAAAAGCGTACTGCTGATGCGATCTCTTGCCTGGTCATGTGTTTCGGCTTCTGTATATAAGGCAGCCGAGTCCCAGTTCCAATTCCCCCACTCTCCGCGAAGGCCACCCAATATTCTATAGCTTTCATTATCAACTTCAACGCGTCGCGGGCCTGTATCAAGTGCGCGGAATGACCGCATCAGAAATCCAACTCCCTCGACAGGGACAACGGCGGGGTCCAGCCCCGGCAGACGATTGGGATTGGCTCGCCCATCGGCAAACGTTACGGGTCCGAGCGGATTCCAGTAGTAATCTGCAGGAACTTCCATTCGGCCATTCGACAAGTTCGAAGCCTGCTCCCACTCGCGTTTCGAGTTGGCTTTGTAGTATCCCAGTTCGCTGTATAATTCTGTGGTGTTTCCAAATTCATGATTCAGGAACGCAAAGAGATTGACTCTGTCACGATCGGATATTAGCGTCCTCGCTGCATTTCGATTGAGTCGTAAAGCGCGGTCGCCGCTACCCCCGTCCAGGCAAATATTGGTGTCGTTCATGAGAAAAGAGCAATCGGCAGCGGTGAGCGATCCTCCGCTATCCGTTGTCAGATCGATTGGCCGAACATGTAGCCGACCCAATCCGTTGTCGTAGTCAAATTGCCCCCAGTTTGTTCCGCTCGAACGGCCGTCCAATTGCGTATCGCCATCGAACAGGGGGTCGCCAGCCACGCGTGGCCGCAGGTCGGCGTTCTCGGAAAAGCTTTTTTCACTCGCCGTAATTCCACTGCGAGTGGAGTACGCTGCAGTCAGCGTTAAATTGGTCGCACCACCATTGAAATCAAACCCAATAGCGCCATCAACGACAATTTCGTTGTATCCGGTATCGCTCTCAGTTCCGTAGTTAAAGTTTAGCTCGGCACCGTCATAATCATCTTTCAGTATGTAGTTGACCACGCCGGCAACGGCGTCTGTACCGTATATGGCAGATGCGCCGTCGCGAAGTACCTCAACCCGGTCAAGGCCGCGGATGGGTAAGGTATTCGAGTTGGCGGTAACGACAGGCACAAAACTCTCTGTCTGAGTACCTGGGTGCAAGACCATTCTTCGGCCGTTGATCAAGACAAGCGTGTTGCCTGTTCCCAATCCGCGGAGGTTGATGGACCCGACATCACCACGTGCCGCATTCACACCGGTGGTCACCGATTCATTGAAATTCGTCTCGCCTATTTGCGGAATTGCACGCAGCAGGTCTGCACCGGATGTGGCACCGGTTGCATCGATGTCGTCAGATGTAAGGACCGAGACAGGCAGCGCGCCCTCTATATCCGCACCGACAATTTGTGATCCAGTAACAACAATTTCCTCAATAGCTTCTTCTTGCGCGTCTTGCTCCTGCGCATTGGTAGTTGCTGAGAGGCAGGCAAAAATAATCAGCGGTAGTGCTTTGCCAGACTTAAAATCGATATACATTTTCTCCCCCTTAGGAGTGCTGAGCGTCGTCACATCATTCACAATTTTTTTTTGCAGTCGACATCAATCGAATGCGTAAACCAAACGTAGCAACCGCATGTCTTGATGACCAATATCTTGTGGTAGGGGAGTCATAGACCAAAGCTATGCCCCAAAATCGGGGAAGTGGGTCGAATTCAAGGTTTGGCGATTCAGTCTAATTGGCAGGCAAGTATTGTATGTGCGTTGCTTGTCTGGTGTTCGTGTCAGAGATCACTTCGCCACTTTTGTACCAAGGGGTCTGCCACTCAATAATCGTCAAATCGTCTATTTGTACTTGTGAATCAGCCGCTAACGGGTCACAGTTTTCCACGCTCAGCAGTAGTCGAATGGAGCGCGTAAATGTACGTGGGAGATCGAAGTCCACCGAAAAATCAGACCAGTCCCGCGTGGTCGTCGTATATTGGCCGATCTCCGAAATGGGTCCAAGTAGCAATGATTCATCCATGGATACGCCGTCTTTTCGTCTTTGCAGAGAAAAATTGATGGTTGCGCACGCAGATGAGCGGAACCGCCCTGAAACCGATGCCGGGCTTGAGCGTGAAAAAACGCGAGTAAATACTTTCATGCCGGTTTTCACTGTTTCCCCGGTCGGGACAGATATGTCCATCAGCATTGAGTCTTTATTCATAATCGATACACGTTCGTCTTCAATCCAGGTTCTGTCATGCGTGCCATATAATCCGACGTATTCGAAATCACCACGGCGTAACAGGTCCACGCCCAGGCGGTACGGTCTTTCAGTGGCAATGGCTTTGATTGTGCGCAGTGGGTCCACGTCGTATGAAGACAGATGGTGAACAGAGCCGGGAACGGGGTTGATATCGCCAGAGGTACTCAACCCCTGAGCGGCTTTCGCGTAAGGGTTTTCAGTACATTGTTGAAATGTGGCGTGCTGTCCGGACCGAGACCAACAAACATTGCCCGGACTGGTCAGGCGAATCAGGCGCTGCAATATGTCGTAACGGAAATTACCGGTCGCCGGAGTCGGCACATATCCGTTGATATGAAGTGGCACGATCTCAGCGCGGAAAAACTCGAGTCCGTCATACCAGGCGAACAACAGAATTGATGACTGGGTGGAGTACAAGTATTGATCAAAAACAAGATTGCCCAGCGAGTAGGCAATAAGCTTGTCTTCATAGATCTCGAAGCCCTGGAACACATGGGAGTGGTGCCCGATCGCCAGATCAGCGCCATTATCGATTGCCGCTTTTAGTTGTGTTTCTTCAGCGAGCGGCGGATAGCTTCTGTACTCGAGGCCGCTGTGATATTGAATTATGGACAGGGTCTCAGCCGGGATCGTATTGAGATCATCGGCGAGGACTTCGCGGGTTCCAAATGCCGCGCCACCCTTGCTACCTTTGGCGACCTGGTTCGGTTCAAATCCTCCTTGCCAACCAACATAGCTAAGCAAAGCAACAGGTTGCTCGTTGACCATAGTTAACAGCGGTCGGCGGGCCGAATCTTCGGCGAGGCCAGCGCCAGAGTGCGTTAATCCGGCTTCGCCCAGCGCAGTGAGTGTTTGTCGAAGACCGCGATCCCCATAATCGAACATATGGTTATTGCCAAGCGCGACGTAATCTACTCCAGCCCATTGAAGTGCTCTCGCAATCGCGGTCGTTGTGTAAAATGTAACCGACTTGGGTAGTGGCTCGGACATTGGCGCATCAGACAACTGTGTCTCAAGGTTTACCGATGCAAAATCAGCTAGCTGAAAAAAAGGCTTCATGTGCTGCAAGATAGATCTAGTGTCGGCAACGACAGTTTTCGCCGCAATCAAACCGGGTTCCCCTGCGCGTGGGGACATGAATCGGCGTCCCATCATCGTGTCACCGCCAAACACCAGTAGCTGGCGACCTCGCTTGCGGCGAACCAATACCACAGGTGGGATGGTTAAACTCCACTGCGACACACCACCGATGATGAAGTCCGCTCGGCTATACGATTGCACAAACGCGTAAAAGCCGGGTGCTGAAATCCGGATCTGGTAAACCGTATTCGTTGCCGTAGGAATCGTAAAAGTACCAGTATCGCCCACGATTTGTTCGTTGCCATTGACAGAGACTGTTGCGAAAGTGATCGGCTCATGTTGTACGTCGACTATCGTTCCTGAAAAGGAACGGGATTCGGCTGAAACGATGACAGGGGAAAACAGAATAACGAATACGAGCAGTCGAGCGAGTATTATGGATTGTATGCACATCGAACGATAATGCCACACGGAGACACCCGATCACGATGTATTCGCTTGTTAGCCCATAGCTCGGGGTTATACTTACAGGCGTCAATATTCTCGGAGGGTTTGGGTGCGTCTACGCCAGATTGAAGTGTTTCATGCCGTCTATTCGAGCGGATCGGTTACCAGGGCTGCCGCGATTCTTAACGTCTCACAACCGTCCGTCAGCAAGGTATTGGCACATGCGGAGCAGCAGCTTGGCTATCAACTGTTCGATCGAGTCAGAGGCAAATTGATTCCAACGCAAGAAGCGGATCGTCTTTTCGCTCACGTAACGACAGTCTATGACAGTGTAGATCGTCTTCGACATGTCGCGGACAATCTTCGTGCCGCTGAATCCGGCAGAATAACGATTGGTGCAACGCCGGCGTTTGGACTGGAGCTGTTGCCGATGGCCGTAGCCACGTATCGAAAAACCCATGGTGACACGGTATTTGCGATTGAGACTCTGCACTACGATGAAATATGTCGCGGCTTACTGGAATCCAGACTCGACATAGGCCTTGCTTTTGATCCAGTCTCTCTGCCCGGTATAGCTGAAAATACATTGGATCGAGCAAGGTTTGTCGCATTGACGTCTGCCGATGTCAATTTCGGTGAAAAAGACATTGTAACGCTCAGTGATCTGGCTGACTTGCCGTTCATTAAGCTCGACAACAAAGGTCCACTCGGTCGAATACTGTCAACCTATATCGATTCGAGCGGAGTCGAGCTTGATACTGTTGCCTATTCAGAAACCTATCATGTTGCCAAGGCGCTGGTGTCTTATGGTGTTGGCACAACGATAACGGATGAAATAACAGCCAAATCGAAAGGACAATCGAACATTAGGGTATGGAAACTTGAACCAATGCTGGACTTCAGAATATCGGTACTTCACTTTGACAATGCGCCGATGTCCATAATCGCTCAAAAGTTCGTTGAGCACCTTCGCGTGTGTATTCGGGAGTTTCTCGACCGACCAGGATGAGTGCATAACTCGTAGCTATGGGGCAGCAAACAACCGTCATTTGAGCTGTCCGTACCGATCTCCGTATCATTGGATGCTCACTTCGTGGTTGATGCGCGAGGCCGGTATGGACAATTTATGAACCTGAACATAGCCAATAAAAGTATTCTCGCACTGTGTACGGCGGCGCTACTGTCGTCATGTGAGGAGCCGGTCGCTGAATTCAGCGCGGGCGAGCTATGTGACGCAGGCAGCTTTACTGTCTCGGACGACTTCGAAGGAGCAAGGCGTGGCGAATGCTCTGTATTTGCGAATGGCGATGTTCGAATCAGCATCGTGCCGGAAGATGAAGGCTCAATAAACGACAGTCCCTGGTATTCATTCAAGTTGATCCCAAGCGAAAAGGTCGAAGCGGAAGTAACGATTCGATACCAAGGGGGGAAACATCGTTATTGGCCGAAAATTAGCGAGGACGGAATTCACTGGCACCGCCTCGAAGACTCTGCGATTGACGTAAGACTGTTCAAAAACTCTGCAACGCTCAAGATTCAGTTGAACAACAAACCGCTTTGGGTATCGGCGCAAATGCTGGTGATGCCGAGTGATATGGATAGCTGGATGGATCGTGTCAGCTAAGATTCACAGGCGATAAAGTCTATGCTAGGAGGCTCTACTGAAGGCCGTCCGATTCATAAACTTGATATCAATCCTGATGCAGACGAGGTTATCGTGCTGGTAGGAAGACAACATCCTCCGGAGGTTTCCGGATCATTCGGCTTTCAGGGCTTTTATGAATCCATAATCTCGGGCACTGAAACTGCGAGCAGATTCCGCAAGCGATACCACATAGTTGCCATACCGATTCTAAACCCGGACGGGGTCGTATCAGGGAACTGGCGACACAACTCAATGGGAACGGATCTGAATCGCGATTGGGGTCCATTCGTTCAGGCAGAGACCCGCCTAATTGAGGCATTGCTTGAGAGTTATGAGGAAAAGGGTAAGAAGGTGAAATTTTTCATCGATTTTCATTCAACTGAGTTCAATTTGATGTACACGCAAACTGATGATGACGTGACGATTCCTTCGGGAATCACGAATGAATGGATTTCTGCGGTATTGCCGCGATTGCATGACTATGACTTCACTCAGCAGCCGCGGCCCCTTAGTGAACTGGCGACGAGCAGGAATTATGTGTACAGACGTTACGGTATCCCTGCGGTGACCTTCGAAGTAGCAGACGAGGAGGACAGGGTAGTGGCGGAGAACGCTGCGTCCGTATTTGCAGAAGAACTCATGCGATTGTTAAACGGGCTCGCTGATAAATGAAGAGTCACGTCGCAGATACTCAAGTGGCCGACGCGTCGCGATCGATCATTGATGTATTCGGCTTCACAGAGCACGTGATGCGATCTTCTATTAAGGCCGGATACCTTAGTGAAGAAAGCATGGTCGCGGCTTTTGTAGATATTGATGGTGTTGCAAAGACTATTCAGTCACTAAAGCGAGCATTTCCGACTAGTTTTCAGCACACCTTCGCCGCCAAAGCAAACACGATGAGTAACGCACTCAAACTGATCAAAGAGCTCGGCCTCGGCTGCGAGGTAGCGAGCCCGGGTGAGCTGCATCAGGCACTCAGAGTGGGTTTCGATGCCGATAATATCGTTTATGACGAACCAGCCAAGACCAGGTCAGTAATTCGGAAAGCGCTCGCTGAAGGCGTTAGTTTGAATATCGACAATTTCCAGGAGTTCGAGTACGTATCATCGCTGGTAAACGAGAACGGGAGTCGTTCGCGGCTCGGGTTTCGTGTGAACCCGCAAGTTGGCGCCGGTAGCATTGGACCGATGAGCACAGCGACCAAATCATCAAAATTCGGCATCGCTCTGGATGACGAGGGAAACCGAGACAAGCTTGTCGCGTGCTATGCGGGCGAGCCCTGGTTGTCAACAATGCACACACATATCGGTTCTCAGGGATGCACGCTCGAATTGATGGTGTCAGGAATCAAAAAAGTTGTAGAACTCGCTTGTGATATCAATTCCCACATTGGCCGCCAACAGATTGAAGTGATCGACATCGGCGGCGGCTTGCCCGTTAACTTTGAAAGCGAAGAGGTTAAACCGACTTATCAGGACTATGCCGGATTGCTGCGGAGGGAAGTTCCAGAACTTTTCTCTGGAGAATTTACAGTTAAGACCGAGTTTGGGCGATCAATTTATGCCAAAAATGGCTTTATCGCGGCCCGTGTGGAATATACGAAGAATTCTGGCGGCACGCAGATTGCGATTTCTCACGCTGGCGCCCAAACTGCAGCGCGAACTGTTTTCATGCCGGAGCTCTGGAAAATTCGGATTTCGGTGTTTGACGCAGCAGGCGGCTTGAAAACGGGAAATGAAGTGGTACAGGATATTGCCGGGCCGTGTTGCTTCGCGGGTGACATGATCGCCTACCAGCGTATGTTACCTCTAATTGAACCAGGCGACTACGTGGTGCTGCATGATACCGGTGCCTATTATTTTTCGAATCCATTTATTTACAACAGCCTGCCTGCGCACGCAGTGTATGGGGCAAGTGTCAACGATCGCGGAGTGGATTTCGATGTCTGGCGGAAAGCGCAGTCTCTGGACGACATACTGGCCGTACTTGGCTAGGCATGATCGCATTTTATTCGACAGGCCGTTTAAACAAAGCGCAGATTATCGCGACTCTAGTTCTACTTTGTGTTTCTTGTACGGTATTCGCCGGCGCCGAGTTAGTTGGTAGGGATGTCAATCACTACGGGGTCCTGTCGCTCGCCCCCGCATTCGCAACGCTCATCATCTGTTTTTGGACCAAGAACGTAATTCTCGGTTTGTTCTGCGGTGTATTTCTTGGCGGTGTAATTACAGGGCAGTATAATGTTATTCAAGCCTATTTTATTCCAAGTTTGGGCAGCGAACGATATGCACAGATATTGCTGGTATACCTGTGGGCATTGGGCGGGTTAATCGGCATATGGAATAAAAACGGTGGTGCGCAACATTTCGCGACTGTTGCAGCAACCAGGTTTGTTCATTCCCGAATATCGGCAAAAGTCTTTACTTGGGTAATGGGCGTTATATTTCATCAAGGTGGAACCATCAGTACCGTATTGACAGGTACGACCGCAAAACCTGTCGCGGATCGTGAGCATGTGTCGCACGAAGAGCTCTCATATGTAGTCGATTCAACAGCGTCCCCGATCGCAACGATTATCCCATTCAATGTCTGGCCAGCTTACATTGCCGGGTTAATAACAATAGATTCACTTAGTGAAATGGTGCCCGACAAAGAAAGTGCGGTTGGCTGGTTCATGAAGGCGATTCCATTCAATTTCTATGGTTTGATTGCAGTGACATTTACCCTGTTGCTGTCTTTGGACAAGATGCCCTGGGTTGGCAAGAGAATGGCTGCGGCGATCGCTCGTTCCACAACGTTGGGTCAGTTGGATCGGCCAGATGCCATGCCATTGATTTCTCGAGAATTGAGCACCGCAAATGTACCCGACTACTACCGACCGGCGCTAATTGATTTTTTTCTACCGATCACTGTTTTGCTCGGGTTTTCTATAGTGCCATGGATATTGGGTGGGTCTCCGATGATATTCGAGGCATTTGGGCTATCCGTTGTTGCAGCTACTATTTTGACGGTTGTTCGTGGAATGCCAGTCAATGAAGTTTTTGACGGAATGTTAAACGGTATCAAGGGGGTGACAATTGGTGCCGTTATATTGGGGCTGGCAGTGACACTTGGTAACGTTTCAGAGTCACTCGGTGCAGCAGTCTTTGTGATCGAAAATACCAGCGGGCTTCTCGAGAGTGTGCCCTACATTTTGCCTGGTGTGTTGATGGTGATTTGTATGTTCGTGTCATTCTCCATAGGCTCGTCCTGGGGCACTTACGCAGTGATGTATCCGATAGCGTTACCCCTTGCATTTACGATTAGTCCAGACCCTCTTTTTTTCGTGCTGAACTTCGGTGCAATCCTTGGTGGTTCAATTTTTGGCGACCAGTGCTCTCCATACTCTGACACGACCGTATTGTCGTCTATGGCCTGTGGGGCAGACTTGATGGATCACGTGCTCACTCAATTACCTTTAGCGCTTCTGGCCGCGGGAATCTCGATCATCCTGTACGTGTCGGTAGCGTATGTATCTTTTCTTTAAGGCGCGTGTATGAAATGCTCTGACACGATTGGCAAATCAACCGTTCGGGCGGTTTGCGCGCGTTCAATGATAGCAGCGATCGTAGCATTCCCGATAATAGCTGCGTGCGAGGGCAGCACCACGAATACGGCAGTCATCGACCTGCTTATTCATAATGGTTCGGTGTATACCGGTATTTCTGGCGAGTCGCTTAAGAATATTGACGTTGGCGTTGCTGGTGGCCAGATTGTATTTGTCGGTGATGCGAACGCGGAAGGAATAGTTGCCGAAGTCGTTCTGGACGCAACAGGGCTGGTGGTTGCGCCCGGTTTTGTTGATCCGCATACGCACTCTCTGGACGATCTTCTGAGTGAAGATCGAAATGCCAATCTGAATTACCTCACGCAGGGCGTAACCACCGTGATCAATGGCAATGATGGTGGCGGTCATCCTTTTTTCGACGATACGGTAAAGAGATTGCAATCCGGCCACTTCGGTACGAATACCGCCCTGTTTGTTGGCCATGGCAGTATTCGGCGGGAGATAATGAATGGAGATGATCGTGCACCAACGTCTGAAGAGTTGGTGGATATGTCTATGCTCGTACGAAACGCGATGGAGAGTGGGGCGCTGGGATTGTCATCCGGGCTCTATTACGTGCCTGGCAATTTCGCCAAGACGGATGAAGTTGTAGTTCTTGCCAGGATCGCGGCTAAGTATGGTGGTATATATGACACGCACTTGCGAGATGAGAGTACGTATAACATCGGTCTGCTCGCCGCGGTCGAGGAGGCGTTGCAAATCGGCCTCGAAGCAAATATTCCAGTACATATTTCTCATATCAAGGCGTTGGGCGTGGATGTTTGGGGGAAAAGTGCAGCGGTAGTCGAGTTGATTGAGTCGAAACAGGCAACTGGGCAAAAAGTGACGGCCAATCAGTATCCCTGGCGAGCATCTGGCACACACCTTCGAAATACGCTATTACCTAGAAAGATCCTGTCCGGGGCGCACGATGAATACTTGCAACGATTAAAAGATCCGGCCGTTGTAGCTGAATACCGGCTGGAGATGGAAGAAAATCTACGGCGGCGAGGCGGACCTGAGTCGCTTCTCATTGTTGTTGCTAACGACCCGGACATAATGGGGCTTACGCTATCCGATATTTCCAAACAACGAAATCAGAATCCGATAGATACGGCTATCGGTATTATGCTAGATGGCTCGACACGAGTTGCGTCATTTAACATGAGTCCGATCGATATCGAGACGTTCGTTCAAAAGGACTGGGTCATGACCTCGTCTGATGGAACGGACGGTCATCCCAGAAAGTACGCAAGTTTTCCCAAGAAATATCAAGACTTCGTCGTAAAGAAAAAACTGCTCTCCATCGAAGAGTTTCTATTTAGAAGCTCAGGTTTAACTGCTAAAACGTTAGGTCTTGCCAATCGTGGCCGAATTGAGAACGGTTATGCGGCTGACATCATTGTTTTCGACCCAGCATTATATGCACCGGTTGCCGATTTTAAGGCGTGGAACAAACTGTCTGTTGGTGTCATACATTCCATCATCAATGGCGAGTTGGTTATCCGCGGGGGTGATTTCACGGGCATACTTCCGGGCCAGGTCCTAAAAAAAAGTCAGTAAGCTTGCTAATTTCGTGAGCAAGAATTCGTTAGACACAGTTCGGTGAATGCTACGCGTTCGAGGCATGTACTCTCAGACAGTTCATGCTTACGTCGCTTCGATCCGAATAGGCAGGGGAGATAGCTCATGATGCGTTCTCTCTCAATAGCGGCATCATCATTCGTATTTCGCCTGACCATCGACTACTCTGGCTCAAACCCTTCGTATTGTGCGAAATCGTCGGTTATTTCATGCCATGGCGCCTTTGAGCCTACAAAAATGTGATATGCCTCCGGGTGGTCCGGGTTTCCATCAACTGCTCCCATGGCCAGGTAAAGATAATTGGGATAGCCGTCAAGCCTGACGAGAATATTTGAACCGCAGTTGCCACAAAACACACGCTCGTGGTCATCCGATGAAGCATATTTCCTGAGGTCTTCCTCACTGGACAAGTACCGAAACTTATCCTTCTCTATGCCGGCATAAGTTGCGAAGGCGGCACCGTGCAGGCGCCTGCACTGGGAGCAGTGACAATGGGAAAACTCCGAAATTTCACCATCGACCTGATAGGAAACGCGATTACACTCGCAATGTCCCTGTATCATTGATAACTCCTTATATTTTTAGATACGCAATGAAAAAGTATATGAAGCGCTTTCTCTTAATAGCGGCAACCGTGTTAATTGTAGGCCTGATAATTGCGGGTAGCTACTTGTGGTCGCCTCTGGGCAACAATCAGTCATTAGAAAGAGCACTCGCCGCCGCGGACCAATACGATGCTGAAATAATACGAGATTCCTGGGGTGTGCCGCACATTTTCGGTGCGCGAGACGCCGACGTCGCTTTCGGCTTGGGCTACACGCAGTCAGAAGATGATCTTGGCACTTTGCAAACCGTGCTGGCCGCATCTCGGGGTCAACTGGCCCGGTATCGCGGCAAGGGAGCTGCTGTTTCAGATTACCTTGTGACGCTACTCGGAGTTTGGGTCCTGGTCGACGAAAAATACGAGAGTGACCTGGCTGAACCCGCAAGGCGTATGGCAGAAGCTTACGCGGCAGGCGTGAATTTGTACGCTGCCGAACATCCGGAAAAGGCATTCAAGGGTCTCTATCCCATGACCGGCAAAGATGTCATTGCGGGTTTCGTCTTCAAATCACCGTTTTTCTACGGCGCAGACAAAGTCATGACGAGCCTGATAACGGGTACGGACGATCGAGAATTGGCGCTAGCGCCTGTTGACGAGAAAACAGCGTTTTACCTGTTGCCGAAAACCTCCATCGAAATAGGCTCGAACGCGATTGCGATAGCCCCATCCAGGTCGACTGATGGTATGACCCGTCTTCTGGTGAATTCGCACCAACCTTACACCGGTCCCGTAGCCTGGTATGAGGCACATCTGGTTAGCGAAGAGGGTCTCGATATTTATGGTGGCACCTTTCCGGGTGCCCCGCTTATTCTGCACGGTTTCAATCGCAATCTTGGCTGGGCCAATACCGTCAACAATCCCGATCTAATCGACGTCTATCAACTCACACTCAACCCGGAAAATGATAATGAATATCTGTTAGATGGCAAGTATCTTGCCTTCGAGCAGAAAACCGCATCCATTAACGTGGCAGTGTGGGGCCCATTTTCTTTCCCGGCTACGGAAACAACGTTTCGATCGGTTCATGGGCCTGTATTCAAGACTGAACGTGGTGCATTTGCTTTGCGTTACGCTGGTATGAATGAAGTGCGTCAACTGGAACAATATCGTCGCTTAAATAAAGCCGCCAACTTTGATGAGTGGAGCGCCGCGATGGCCATGGTGGCGCTACCGAGCATCAATTATGTATACGCCGACAAACAAGGCAACATTGCTTTTGTTTACAACGGGCAATTTCCTGAACGCACCCGGGGTTGGGACTGGAAAGCCGACCTTCCTGGTGATCGCTCCGAATTGATTTGGGACAGTTACCATCCTTATTCAGCGATACCGAAACTTCTTAATCCGTCGTCCGGTATTCTATTCAACGCCAACAACGCGCCGTTTCGTGCAACCAATGGCAGCGACAATCTGGTCAAGGAAAGCTTCGATATCACTCTTGGATTGCAGGATAATGATACAAATCGATCGTTACGCCTGATGGAGCTGACCGAAAATATGCAAGCGATCAGCCGGGACAGGCTGCTGGAGATAAAATTCGATAAAGCCTATTCAGTGAATTCCATAGCAGCGAACGTAATTGAAGAAATTTTGGCTGAGGACTGGAGTGCTGACAGCAGCTTGAATAGCGCGGCCGAAGTCTTGCGCAAATGGAACCTGGACACCAACGCCGACAATCGACAGGCGGCACTGGGCGTTCTGTCGACTATGGGACATGTAACGAGCTCGTTAACCGGCAAGAAACCGAAAACTCCGCGTGAGGCATTCAGACACGCTGCCCATTTTCTTATGGAATCATTTGGCCGAATCGATCCGGAGTGGGGTGAACTGAATCGAATCATACGAGGCGATGCGAACATCCCCATAGGTGGTGCCCCGGATGTATTGAGGGCCGTATACCCAACGGTTGGGCAAGTGGATGGAAGGCTTAATGCGGTTGCCGGTGACACTCTGATTATTCTGGCCGAATGGGCTGAAGACGGCTCGGTTCAGGGGTCCACAATTCACCAGTTTGGCAGTGCAACTCTGGATGCAAGTTCAAAACACTACTCAGATCAACTGGCGCTTTTTGTTGATGAACAATTTCGCACTGTGTTACTGGACCGAGCTGACATTGAGGCAGACGCAAGTGCGTACTATCGACCAGGTAAGAGCGTTAGGAGTCAGGATTTCCGATAGTCTGCCATGCCGACCATCTGCTTCAACCAGACATCATGCGGTGGCAGTTTGCCGGGAGCAGCCTTAACGGCTTCCGCAACCTCCCTGAGTATTCCGGGTCTCGGCAGGTTTTGGCCGTAACGTTCACGGGACTCGTCTCGCAGAAAATCCATACCGTAGAGAATATTCTCGTAACTGTGGTGATTCCAAAGGCGGCCGGTGTCCACCGGATATCGACTATCTTCGAGAGCCCCTGCCGATTTCAGGCTTACATTCGTTTGGCCGGAGAAGAATTGATCTTCAAAGTCAGAGGCGGAGGGCGGCTTGAGTCGCCAGAATTCCAGTTTGGCTTTCAACCTGTCGTTGATTCGTTCCGGGCGACCTATTTCTCGCCAGAAATCGGTGTCCGTTCGACGCGTCATGCAGTAATGCATATTGATGAAATCCAGGATCTCGTAAAAACGGTTTGTCATGATCCGGTTGAAACGAAACGCGAGCGGCGCCAGGTCATCGGTATGTGGAAAATGTTCTGCCAATACTTCGCTTGCCACCTGACTTAAATACAGGCCGGTCGATTCCAGCGGTTCAATAAAGCCGCCAGACAAACCGATTGCGACGCAGTTTCCGGTCCAGGGTTGTTCACGTCGCCCCACTTTAAAATCCACAATACGCGAGGACAGAGAATCGCAATGAGCGCCCTCGAATGCCCGCAGTTCTTTTTCTGCGTCATCTGCGCTTATGTGGGCACTGGAATGTACGTAGCCGATTGAGCGCCTGTTTTGCAGCGGAATGTCCCACACCCATCCCGCTGACAACGCAGTTGCCGTGGTATAGGGATGCACAAAACCGGGATAGTGATGGTCATAGGGTATGTTCATTGTTATGGCGCGATCACTTAAAAGCCACTGCGAACAGTCTGCAAAACCAACGTCGAGTTTTTTCTCAATAAGATGAGCCGCGAATCCGGTGCAATCGATGAACAGGTCCGCTTCCAGTCGTTTTCCAGTCTTGGTCCGAACGGCGGCAATGTTGCCGCCCTCGTGCATGTCGACATCGACGACATGATCGACATAGTGCGTAACGCCTCGCGGCGTTGAGAAGTCCCGTAGATAGTCTGCAAACTTCAATGCGTCCATATGAAACGCATATATAAATGGCAGGCCGGATCTCTCATTCCCCAGCATATTCGGCGACAGGCCCAGCTCACAAATTGCCGGCTGCGCAGAAATCGTATCAATAAAGGGCGTCGATCGATCGCTCATCAACCATCTCAGGCCGGCGTCATCAGCAGGACCCGCGCTGTAGCGGGTGAACGGGTGATGATAAAAATCGCTGTTGTTATCCACCCAATTGACGTAACGGATCGACTGTTTATAAGTGCCGTCAACCGCCCTCATGAAATCCAGCTCATCAATGCCGATTATGGCGAGGGTGCGCTTGATATTTGGAATCGTTGCTTCACCAACACCGATACGAGGCACATCAGGTGATTCAACCAGGCTGACATCAACGACTTTTCTGCCGCCGACGTTTAGTGCTGCATTCAAATATGCAGCAGCTGTCCAGCCGGATGAGCCACCGCCTACTACCAGGACACGCTTTGCCTGCATTAACGAAACCTCTTGTTGTAAAAACAGGGGTGCTTTGTTTGCACTCGATATTGTCACGCACGCAATAGCTTCATAATCATAACCCGACCAAGCGGTCATTAAGGCATTAATCAGGCTGGGAAAAGTCCACTCGATTGTTGACATGATACCGTTTGGTGTTGTTTAATGTAATACCAAATAGTATTACATAGGAAAACATCATGTCGTTTGGATTGTTGAAAGAAATGATTCTGCATGAAAGCGCTTATTGCAAGATCCTGTTTGGGCTTGTGCGCATCAGCAAACGCATCTCGGTAACCGCTTGTACCCCGTTCTTGCATCAGGATGGCAAATTCGATTTCTTGTCGGCTTAACGATGAACGTGGGGCCACAAGGAGCGTTTCGAGCTTTAGGCGACCCGACCAGGCGCAGCATTCTGATGCTCTTGAGTTCACAGGATATGAGTATTCGAGATGTAGCCGCGCAGTTTGAAGTAACTCGTGGCGCAATCCAAAAGCACTTGTCAGTGCTGGAGGAAGGCGAACTGATATCGGTCCGTACTGTGGGTCGCGAACGCATGAATCACCTCGAGCCCAACGCAATCAAGGCAGTGACCGAATGGCTCGGTTACTTCGATGCGTATTGGGATAAACGCCTTACGAGCCTGAAGCAGGCCATAGAGAACAAAAAGGAAAAACTATAATGACAGATTCGACAATTGTTAAAACGATCTTTCTCAAAGCAGACGCGGAAACAGTTTGGGCATTCCTGACCGATAAAGACAAACTCGGCGACTGGTTCCATCCCGCGGATTCCGACCTTGTGGCCGGAGGCGACTATGTCCTGAAGGGTCCGGCCGACGACGGATCAACGGTCCGAAAATGTTGGGGAAAAGTAGTGGAAGCGAAACGGCCCGAGAAGCTGGTACAAACATTCACCATTGAGCCACTTGGCGGAGCGATGACAACCGTTACCTGGCTGCTTCAGGAAACACAAGG
>JAULBQ010266583.1:0-10078 GCA_032355525.1 Pachydermia laevis
TCTACAGAAGATGTTGAGGGATTTCATCATCTGGGTCCTGTGGTAGCTGCGCAAACATTGGTGAATGCTGGTCATCCGGTCCACGTCATCGAGGTGGTCCACGTCATCGAGGTGGACCCGCCAGCGAGTCCGGATCCTGTGAAACCGACATCCTGTGGTTCCCAGCCAAAAGGCTGTGGGACCAGTTGTCGAGCAGGCTCCACTGACACCCGTCCGCACCGTCGAGCCGGTGGTCCAGACAAACTGCGAAGCGGCAGAAGCCTAACACTAACCAGTATTACTCTATAGATTGATGAATCCATCAGTCGCGCAAACTGACCAGGGGACAACATATCGTTACCGCCAGATTGATATTCCTCTATTCGTCTTTTCTTAGGATTTGACTTCTCAGACAGTGGTGATGTGATGCCTGTCTTTTATGGTTAGAATCTTCTCTAGATTGTTCTAACAATTCAACAAATCTTTGCTGAACACAATCTAAATGCCAAATTTGTAAAAAGTCGGCTAAATTCAGCAGCTCATCTAGATTATGGATCGAATCAACCCCAGCCCTTCATTTTCGGAATTCATCTATTTATACTCCCAAATCGCAAAAGCCTTGTTTTAAAAAGCAACACACTTAAAACAAATTTAATTCATCCAATACGTACTGGAATTGTGTAAACTATTTAATCACGTGACGAAACCCAGACTTACTGTTTGATGTAACTGTTCACAGATGTCTGCACAAGCATACAAGATTTGAAATAAACCAATGGTAGAACGTTTTTTTAAAAAACGAGCAATGTTTGTCCTGTAATCGGTGCTAACGTATAATATGATTTTAAAAACCGCCAATCAAATTAGATCTCTTTGTCTTTATTTCGCTTAAATACAGAAATGTGGTCTGGGTTTTTTCTCACAACTAATTTTGTCTATAGCACAAATAAAGAAGAAGAAAATGTCTTGCCATGCGGAAATTGATTTACACTGTATACAATGCGGTTACATGGCAGAGTAAGTGTCATAATTACTGTTTTTAATATATTATAGTTTGTGTTAATATATATATATATACACATATACATATATATTTGTTTTACAACTAAAAGGAAATTGTATGTTTAAATTACAAAAATTATATTTTAAAATTAATAAAATATACACTTCCTAACTATTAATTTGTTATGTTTTTCAGGATTTCCATTATGATCGAGATGGTTGTGACACCTCCGTGAGTATTAATTTAAGTATTTTTTGTCTTAGATGTGTTCATATAATACCATGCATCTTATTTTTTAATCAAAAACTCTAGAATCAACTAATATGTATTAAACATTTGCCTGTCTTTGAAACGTATATCTTGTTTGTTTTTTATTTTAAAGTGTATATTACTTTCTTTTTTTTCAGACTTGACAGTTTACTGGTGTTTAATGAAATGCCCTTGCCGTGAGTATGTTAAAATGAGTTGGTTATGGGGGTTTTATAAGTCGTCCATTTTGTCACTTCAGATAAACAGTTCACCTCAGGTAAGAATTATAATTCGTATACATAGTTAATTTCACAGTCCGTTTACACATTCGCGTGCAGTGTTCACTTCACTCACAAAATTTCAGTACATTCGAAGTCGGTCCAATATAACTTTAATATCAATGCCAGAATAGTATAACAGTGTGTGTGTTTCAACTTGGAAAAGAATCTTAGGTGGTCGTGTTTTGTATTTGTAGGTGCGTGCGTGCGTGTGTATTATGTCTTCGTTCAGTTTTTTCTTATGTATTTTAAAATGTGACTTGCATTTCTAAAAATTTTAATCGTGAAAATAAAATTTTCACCTCGATTGTAAACAATATGAAGTAAGTACGATTTCGTTTTTTGTCATCATATATTTGTGTTTTGGGGGTTTTGTTGTTTGCAGTTGTTAGTTTTTAGGTATTGTTTGTTTAACCGTCAATATCATAAATATCAATATTATTTGTTCAGTTTTAATATAAAAAAATCTCTTTTCTAGGCTGGATTCCTACAAGAATAAAAAACAAACCAAAAAAACCAAAAACATCCAACACAATAAAAGATAGTGGATGTTTTGGTTGCGATGTTAAATGGATTTTTGTAACTAACTATTAAAAGTTCGTTCATATCGATCAAAATATCTCTCTGTCAATCGTCTGGATGTCAGAAAACTTCAGTTTTAGAAACACTTCCTATTTTGTGGGATTTTTTTTTTTTACATCTATTCCTGTTTAAAAATCAGGCGCGTGTCTTACGAGTGAATGAATGTTTAACGACACCCCAGCACGAAACATATATCGGCTATCGGGTGTCAAACAGAGGTAGATGAAAAAACTAATGTATAATACACATCACTTTAGGATAAAATTCAGTTTGTTTTTAAAATTGTAAAATCTATTGTGGGTGGAATCGAAATGATCCCACCACACATGGACTACCAAATATATCCTTCCATGTTGGCTTGAGATGACTACACTCCACCAAAATGTGACGAACTGTCAAGTGTACACACAGGTGGAGGCTCTTTCAAAATAAAACTAGTTGCATATGTATGTATGTAGTCCTGGGGCTGGGGCGATTCTGTGTGCAAAAAAGTGCCGCTAAGTTACTCTTCATTTTTTATTAGGGGACCACCTGGCTCATCATAAAAACGAGGGTAGACATTCTGAAACATGGCACTAAGTGAGAAAATCATGTTGATATATGAAATCCAGGATTCCAAAAAGACCGAAAAGTTTGGGGGTAGGGGAAACTAAATTTGACCTAGCTCTGCAAGTTGTGCATATTTTTCAGCATACTACCACTTAAAATAACGCTTTTAGAAGCAGCTTCAATATAAAACATTGCTATTCTGATTGGTTCGATATCAAGGTCATCAGAGGTCAAACTATGACGTCACAAGGGGTTTGCAAAAAATATCTGACCCTGGAGACTAATTATGAATTTACAAAATGAAAAAATAAACATATATCAGTTTTATTCAGCGTTTCTGAAAGAGTACACAGTGGGTCAGTTTTTGAAACAATCATCTTTGAGACATCTCTCATATTAACCCCTTGATGACCGTTTGAAATTTTGCCTTTTTTTTTTTTTTTTTTTTAAATCATCAAATTCAGACAAAAACTAGAACTTGAAATAATATCATTAAAATTGTTCTAATTAGGTATTATCATTGCATGACATCAAATAAAAGGTCAATAAAGCCCAATTAAATGATAAACTGTTACCTTCTACCCTAGAACATTCAACAGAAAGGTCAAAAGGTCATTGAGGTCATTTCCCCCCCCCATATTTACTTGTATACCTACCCATAGATAATCAGTGCTGCCATGTTTTCTTTGTTTTTTTAAGAAGTTAAAACAGAAGAAAATGTACATCCTATTTTATCGTCTGTAAAGGGAAATCATTAAAAATACACGTGGATTTGTAATCAATAGTTATTCTCTTGTACCCTGGAATATACAGGTAAGCTAAGAAATGACTGTTCCCATATTTCAACATTAATCTGAGTAATTAAAATTTACAAATGAAGCCATGTGCTACTTTCATTGAAACTGACATATGGAGAGCCAATTAGGGACAAATTACATAAGACATCGCCAGGATTGGTTTTTCTATGTGATGATGAATAGGCCTATATTATTATGATATTATGATTTGTCTGATATTGTTTTGATGAAATAGTATTACTTTTCACAACAGGGATTAATCATGATATATGTTTTGCTGATGATGTTAACCCTTTCACTGCAGGAGCGGGCTCTAGCTCAGTCGGTTGAGAGCTTGCTTGAGGTGCCACAGTCGCATGATCGAACCTCCTCAGTGGATATCTTCCATTGGGCTAGTTTCCGTTCCAACCATAGGTCCACAACTGGTTCATCAAATGCCGTGGTATGTGCTGTCCTGTCTGTGGGAAAGTGCATATAAAAGACCCCTTGCTGCTTATCGGCAGCGGGTTTCTTCTAAAAAAGAAAGACATATATCATAATGACCATGTGTTTGACGTCCAATAGCCGCTGATAAGATAAAAATCAATGTGCTCCAGAGGCGTCGTTAACTAAAACAAACTTTACGTTCCTTTCACTGCATGTGAAGTTGTTTAAACCTCATGCAGTTGGTGATTGGTGTGTGTAGGTGGTTTGGTAAAACATTTTGAGAATAGTTACGCACAGATACCAAGCTCCTGAAATCATTTCAGATGGCGACACTGCCTACAAGTCGCACCGGGGAAATGGATACCCAGCGAAACAGAACAACAATGAAATGTACTGTTAGTTTTCCTGCTTCGGAACACCAACATTACGTTTTTATCATTAACTCTTCAGTGGCAAAAAAAGATAATATTTTGTGTGTCTTCTTTTCAGGATTATGGATGGTTTACCAGCCAAACGTCTGAAAACTTTCGTATCTGCTGAGAGTGACCGAGATAATCCAGAGCTGTGCATTATTTGTCAGATAGATACAGGGAAGAAGCTCACAAGTTCGGAAAATGGTAGGAAAAGAATTGTCGAGGCTGCCAGTATTAGACGTGATGATGTGTTTGAAAAACTGAAAATCATTGACCATAACAATTTTTCATACCACATAAGTAATGACTGCTATAAAAGTTACACTCTCAAAAGGTCCCTTGAAGGAATAGAGAAAGCGAGGAATTCAGCTGATGTCTCAGTACAAAGTTTGTCCTGTGGTGGTGATGATGACGAGAACAATTCCCAACCCCCTTCACGTCGTTCTATGGTTTCATCTCGTGATCCTGCTGCCCAACACAATGCCAACATTTACCAAAAAAAATGTGTTGTCTGTTCACAGGTCAAATACAAAAATGAGTACATGAAATTTCGCATATCTGAAAAAGATCGGGCACAACAGTTCCTGAAGGCAACATTGGTGCTTTTGGATGACGTTTACACCAGGACATGCGACTTGCAGGATGTTAGTGCTGTATTTGGGGCAGACTTGTATTGCCATAACGAATGCATAAGGCACTACATCAGAAAAGGTGAAATAGCAGCATCTAGTGGGTCCAATAAAGCTAGAGCACAAAAGATAAAGTACTTTGAAAAACTGATCAAAGAAATTGATCATGGTTTGAATACTGGTAAATGCTATAGCCTGTCTTTCTTGTCTGGCTGTTGCAACAAACTGTGTGTAAATGAACAAGTTGATATCTCTTTCACAAACAGAGATATGAAGATGTACCTAATGAATCAGTACGGTGATAGTGTGTCATTTTTTGTTCCTCAGGGAGCTAATAAGCCTACACTGGTGTTCAAGGAAAGTGCAATACAGAAGGAACCTGTTGAGACCCTACTTGAAATTGACCGTGATATATTCAAGGAAGCTGGGCTCATGCTAAGGCAAATACTTCTCGATCAGGATTTCAATCTGCAGGATAAATTTTGTGATGCTAGTGAACTTGAGCAAGCTTACCAAAGCATTACCATTCCAGATGAAGTAGCCATGTTCTTCTCTGCTCTTTTTGACTGTGACTCATCAAACCTCAGTGAATGTGAAGACAGTAATACAGGTGACTCTGACACGACATCGGACGGTAATTCCAGTGCACATAGTTCAAAACAGCGAAGGTTACTTGCCGTGTATCAGATACTGTATTTTATTATCAACAATGGCAGAAAAAGAACTCCTTTCCACATGATGACTTCTGAGGCAGTGTACAATACATGTAAGAGTAAAACACTCATTTCTAGCCTTAATCATTTTGGACTTGCAGTTAGCTATGATGAACTTTTGCGGTATCATACCGACATGGCTTCCTTCATGAATGAAATGAGTGGTGGTAAAGTTCCCCTCCCTAGTCATTTTGACACAACTAGTTTTACCATTGCGGCATTTGATAACTTCGATCACGAGGAGGCAACACTTTCTGGTATTGGGGGAAGTCATGACACTGTGTTAGTTGTTATGCAAGACAAACCAGATGGAAGTACAGATAGAGGTAAACCAAACGTATCTCAGACTAGTGTTGTGCATGGTCCTAAGCAGTTTAAACAGGAGCTAGCATGTCAGGCGATAAAGGATTATGTTAAGCCAGCAAAAAAACCTGTCCTACCTATCGACTACAAAGTCCCTGAGGATCTTTACCGTATGGATGAAACCAAGCATAAGGTGATTAGAACCAAAGATGTGGCTTGGATAGTAAGTAGATCGGACCTATCTGACCTGGATGGTGGTGTAAAGGAGGTGTGTGAAAATCAGAAGATGCCATCCTGGAGTGCCTTTAACTCCCTTGTATCGGAGGAGAATATAGCCCAGAAGATCATTGGATTTCTACCGGTCATTCCACATCCGGTAACAGAATATAGAGTGGTCTACACGTCACTGAAGAACTTTCAGGATGTCCTTAGCCAGCTGAGCCAGTCCCATATCCCTGTCACTTGTGATGAAGGAGTCTACCACATTGCACGAGAGATCATCATGTATAACCCCAAAGAGTTTGACAACATAGTGTTGTGCCTTGGGTCATTCCACCTGATTAAAGTAGTGATGGGTGCTATTGGTAAATATATTAATGGAAGTGGTTCAGAAACTATTCTCACTGAGACTAAGGTGTTCGGCAAAAATGTAGTCAAATCCGTTTTAGATGGAACACACTATGCCAGAGCCTTGAAAGGTCTTTTGTTGCTTGCTGAATCCATAGAAAGGTTGCAGTGGTCAGAATTCTTTAAGGCCAAGGATGTGACAACGTACATGAAAGAGTTGACACTTCTGAGGAACTTGAAACTTGCTGTTTCTGCGAAAGATAAGGAGCTCAGCCAACAGGAACTCCAGGCCTTCATAGAGTCCTCGTCAAGTATAATGGATGATTTCAATGCATTTAAGGAAGATCGTTCTCAACAGTCGGAGACATTCACCTTCTGGAACACTTTCACCAATATGGTAGGAGTCCTGAGAGATTTAGTACGTGCTGACCGTGAAGGTGATTGGGCCCTACACCTTCAAAGCATACAGGCGGTCCTCCCTCTCTTTGCTGCATGTGACAGGACAAACTATTTGAGGTGGGCCTCCGTCTACTTAGAGGACATGAGAAAGCTTCCAGAGGTAGCTCCTGTCGTGTATGAGCAGTTCATGGCTGGAAAGTTCGTAGTTAAGAGAACACCAGGGCAATTCAAGGCAGTTGGGGCCGACATGTGTCTGGAGCAAACTATTAACAGATCCCAGAAGAGCACTTCTGGGATCATTGGTTCCACCAAGAAAAAGCAATATGTTGCCAGGTGGGAAATGATATACCATGAAATGCTGGCTGTAGTGAACTTGTTCCGAGAAGTGAGTGGCGTGGTTACAACCAATACCGAATTGCATGTGAGCGCAGAGTTTAGTGCTCCCGCCACCAAGGCTTTGAATGCAATGGTGACTGACATGATTACCTACATCAAAGCAAATGAAAATCCTGTTGCCAGTGCTTCTAATCAAAAGCTGCATAACATTCTAACTCAGGAAATCATGACTGAAGACATCCAAAAGGACCTCCTTCAATTTGAAACACGCAGTGTCGATCTGTACCAAACATTTCGCAAAGAGAGATTCGTCACCAAGCAGAAGACGCTGTTTGATACCATTCATCGAACAAATCTGAAGACATTCAAAACCCTTCGATCCAAGGACAAAACTGGTGAAATGAAAGCAAAAGATCAGAAGAGGGAACTTGCACAAGCACAGAAAATCTTCGACATTGCTCGTGTACGAGGCTATGACATAAAGCACCTCCTTCAACATGACCTGGTTGATGCCTCATACCTCTTTGATGATGCTGGCCTCATGACAAAACCCACAAAAAGTGATTTGTGCAGTGAACTAGAGAAAACATTGAATGATGAAGACTACCTTCTGGTACCCAGGTGGGAGGATGGCACAACTGCCTATATGGTTGATGTAATGGCATGGCTCCGACATATGCGCCTGACTTCATTGAAAAACTTCGCTGAACTTTGTTCTAATTTCATTGATATGCTGAATCGTATGAGAGGAAATGCGAAGCGAATTGATTATATATTTGATACATATTTGCAAGACTCAGTAAAGGGTAGTGAGAGAGCCAGGAGGAATACATGTGCCCCCATTGACATCAACAATTTGACAGGGGAGATACCAGTGCCTGTTTCTATGGATTCTTTCTGGGCATCATCTAGTAATAAAGTGAAAGTACAGCAGCTACTAAAACGCTTCATACTGGAAAATACAAAAACTGGCGTTGATGTAGTAGTGAGCGGAACAGGTATTGTCGGACATTCGGATGTTGAACCATGCATGGCTGTTTTCAATAACAATGTTGCGGCAGCAGTGCCAGATTTAGACATTGATATAGAAGAGGCAGATGAAAGGATCCTTCCCCATGTATTGCATGCGGTCATTGGTGGAGCAACCAGAGTAGTGGTACTTTCTAATGATACTGATGTCCTTGTCCTCTTATTACACTTCTGGTCTATGCTGAAAGCACATGGGTTAAAGGAACTATGGATGAGGGCCGGTGTAGGAAAAAGCACCAGATACCTCCCCGTACATACTCTAGCTCAGCGAGTAGGTGAACCACTGTGCAAGGTTCTCCCAGCAGTTCACCAATTGACTGGTTGCGATAGTACAAGCAAGTTTGGAACAAAGGCGGCTGGCTTGAAGGCAAAACCAGAAGAATACTTGAAAGATTTCGGGAAGGACCCCGAGAATATTGATATTGAATTGGTAGAGGAATTCCTAGTACAGGTGTACAAACCAGGAACATCGCTGAAAACATTGGATGAACTGAGGTACTTCCTCTACCATCACAGCAAGAAGACAATAATTGATTTACCCCCCACGAGTCGCGCTACCGAAGGTCACATTCTCAGGGCTTTCTATGGGACATATCTTCAAATGCATTGCCTGGATGGTCCAAAACTTGATGCCAGATGTTTTAGTTATTATTATGAAGATGACCTCATGAAACCTTGCCAAAACCAGAAATTGCTTCCAAATGATTTCCCAACACCATGCAAATGTACCTCATGTGCAACAATACGCTGCCCTTGCAGAAAGGATAAATATTCGTGTTGTCCATACTGCGCCTGCCAGGCCTCGGGCAAAGCTTGCAAGAACCCAGTAGTTTGAGATGTACTAACATTTGATATGATTCTATGCCCTAAGACAATGATCACAGGATTCAATACAATTCAATTTGTAATTATTTTATTTAAGAAATGACAGATACCAAACAAATTATTAGTGAACGCGGATGACCTCTTGACCTTCCTGGTCAAACGTCTTTGGTCGAATAATCTACTAGTATGGCCTACATGTGCTTAAATGACAATTTAATTACTTTCTCAAAATGATAATACATACAAACAGCATTTTAAAAGCTCATATTGAATTTTCAGGATTTGGGCTGAATTTTACGATTTTTTGTCATTTTGAAAATTTTGACAGAATTCCAAACGGCCACCAAGCGGTCAATATAATTGGTATTTTAAAGATGATTGTTTTAAAAACTTACTCACTTTGTGCTCTTCTAGAAACACTGAATAGAACTCATATATGTTTATTTTTTCATTTTGTAAATTCATAATTAGTTTCCAGGGTCAGATATTTTGGGCAAAACCCTTGGGAAGACATTGTTTGACCTTTGGTGACCTTGAGATCCAACCAATCAGATTATCAATTATTTTATCTTGAAGCTGCTTCTAAGAGCTTTATTTTAAGTGGTAGTATGCTGGAAAATGTGCACCAGTTGCAGATCTAGGTCAAATTTAGTTTCCCCTACCCCAACATTTATCGGTATTTTTGGAGTCCTGCATTTCATATATCAACGAGATTTTCTCACTTAGTGCCATGTTTCAGAATGTCTACCCTCGTTTTAATGATGAGTCAGGTGGTCCCCTAATCGAAAATGAAGAGTAACTTAGCGGCACTTTTTTGCACACAGAAACGCCTCAGCCCCTGGACTATAATGGAATATTATACTGAATACCTTTTATTTTTAAAATCCTTTTTGGTAGAGAAAACAAATGACTGAGAAAATGGCGTGAGCAGTTTTTCGCCCACGCGGAATTCATTTTGCGCGAGCACACGCGAGCAATTGCTCTCGCTCGCGCCAAACCAT